>JAKSZT010054568.1:7704735-7903547 GCA_026826555.1 Tolypeutes matacus
ACTAGTGATGTCTGGGCCTGGTATCAGTAAACACTAGTGATGTCTGGCACTGAAGTTTGAGCTAACAGTGCAGAATCAGGTAGGCAATCTTTTCTTTGAGGAGCTACCAAGGGGAAGCTTTTGTGTCCCTTGCTGCCCTCCACCTCCTCCAGCCAGTGCAGTTGTTGAGAATTTCCTTGGCATCCGGGAGTCAAGGATGATTGGTGCATGTGCATGTCCTAGGGCCAAGCTCTCTGCAGGAGCGACAGCTTTCCCCGCCCGTGGCTGGGCCTTCCCACGCTTGTCTCCAGGCACAGGGAGCCAAGAGAACCGCTCCCTCTAGCCCACAGCCTCCACGCGCTGCCTACCTACCAGCCCAAGAATTAGTCAGGGGAGAAGAAAAGGATGGGCTGGAGTTGGGATTAGAGGGGAGACAAGACATCCTCCCAGAATCTCTGCAAGATATAATTTGTCCAAAACGGATACAGATCATGAAGTGAGGAAATAAAAATAGGAAATGAGCATCAGAAAAACAATGTCCAATCACACTAAAAACCAAAGGAATATGCATTTTTAAACAAAATATTCCACTTTTGCTGATGAATTTAAGAAATTTCCAAAATGTATACTATCCTGAGTAGCCATTAAAAACAGGGAGGCAGATTTATGTATATGCTCATATGAAAAGATATCCAAAAAATCACATGAATCAAGCATAGCGCATCGCAGTCTGCATTGTACGTACATATGTGTGCAAGATTTAAAAAGAGTTATCCAAATATATGTGGGTTTATTCTTTCTTTTTTTCTGGGAGGATATTTAAGAAACGTTTAATAGTCATTTCCTTTGGGAAAAGGAAATAATGATGAAGGGATGCAAAGGGGGGATGTTTTCTTTATACATATTGTACTGTGCATAAATTTTGTGCATGTTCATGCATTTTTTTTTTTTTAGTAAACTAAATTTAAGGAAAAAATAGGAAAGATACAAATAAGTAACAAGGGAACCAAGAGTCTACTTGTAACCATAGTTATGGAAGTTATTTTTTAATGACAAGAAAATGTTATATATATTTTTATTATTAAAACTGAAAATTAAAAGAAAGCCACATATAAAGTTCAATGTTGGTAAAGGTGCAAGAAAATGAAAATGCTCTCTCTGCTGCTGGGAATGCAGACTTTTCTCCACCTTCCTGAAATTCAATTTGGAGGTAAATCGTGAGAACATTAAAAGTGTTTGTGTATTTTGAGTTAATAATTTTCTCCTGATTATCCAATTAATGGAAATAGTTATAAATCCACACAAAGATTTATGTAAAATGATATATATATTGCAACATTAATTATAGATCTGACCAAAAAGTCTAAAGTAAGAAGGTGGTTAAACTTCCAATGATATTTGTCAAAAATGGAACAGCATGAAACTAGTTTTTCTAGATTCTTTAATGATATGATAAAAAAGTTCAATATTCATGTAAACTGACCTAAAAGAATAAAGGATAGAGTTTATAGATAATTTAATACTATTTTTTTATTTACAATGTGAAGAATAAAGTCTGGAAGAAAATATATCTAATATCTACAGCAATTGCTTCAATGTGTCTATTTTACACATTTCTATGTGGCTTTTTTTTGTTGTTTTATTTTCACATTTCACATTTTAATGATAAATTTCTTTTGTAATGAGAAAAATGTAAAACATTAAAAAAATATCTAAGAAGTTCCTAACAATGGGTATCAAGTACACGCCTACCAATCAAGATTAACATTTCACTACTATTTTCCATATGGTCAAGGGTAATTTGGGCAATGTTAATTAGCACTCAGCATTTTTCTCATCATTAGTTCAATTATGGTTATAATTGTTTATTGCTGCGACAATGCAATAGAAATAACCTCATGAAAAAAACTACAGGAATAGACTCCACAGGGTATGGGTAGAAACGTGGTTAGGGTCTTGGATTGTGTGGGGTTTTTTCCTTTACTTTAAAATTTTTATTGTAAATTGTCATAACATTTATAATCAGTCAAATTTTATTAGAATAGAAAATGGAAATATCAGAAAAGATAAGGAGCATTTATCCTGAAAATAATCTTTATGAGAAATATTCTACCCAAACAAAATCCAGAATTCTCAACTCTAAAAGAAGACTAGTATCATCAAAGTTGTTTCATATTTCATCTTATCTTTATCAATAAACGCTTAATTCATTAATTGTTTGATCATTTCGGCATTCCACAATATTTATTAATCACTGTCTTTGTGGCAATTCCAGTACTAGGGATTGGATTTTTTTTTTTTTTTAATGTAGAAGACATAGTCCATGCCTTTGGGGTGCTCACAGTCCAGTGAGGGGAGAGGACATATATATTGACAAATACTCACAGCCTAACATGGTCAAATGCAAATGTAGCCTAGAAAGAGAGGGGGCAAAAGAGGGTGGGGCAGTAAAAGGGAAAGAGTTAGTAAGGAACTGCTTCCATGGGTCAGAGGAGAGGGTGGAACTGGGGGTGCTTTTTGTCAAACCTGCAATTGATGTCAGTGTTTGGGTGGTATTTGTTGGACGGTCATTAGTTCCAGAACTGGAACATATCAATAAAGATTTTGAAAAACAACAGAATTTTCCCATCTTTCTCAATTCCACTTATACTTAGAGCTAAACTTTTGGAAGAGTGACAGAAACAAGAGTCATCAGGAAACAAACACATAAAGTGGCTATTCCCCAGACACCAGCCACTTTGCCTCTCATTATTCTGATTTAGAAGGAAAAAAAATTCAAAATTCCAAGACAAAAAGTATTTAAGCAATGCCAGCCTCAGAAGGTATCACTTCTCTACTTTTCTGAACTGGAGGCAGCCCTCAAACCCACGACTCACCTCAAGCAGTGAAAGTTTTCTGGCACGCAGGCTCCAGGTCCCTGGGGCTGGGAGATGTTGGCCCCTTGGCTTCCCTCCCCTCGGTGACAGGAGAAAGCAGTAATCCTTTTGAACTTACCATATTCAAAGATGTTCTTTCTTATCATTTGTAGAAAATTTTACAACAGCCAAAGAGAAAATGTCTTAGACTCCACATTCATCAATAGCTTGTGTACATGGAAAATTGCATTTTATAAAAGGTGAATCATGTGTTTATGCAAGCATATCTAAGTTTTCATACTGTCTAATGTGGCAGCCAATGATAAACCCCTCAGACAAATGTGTTTTTGCATTTCTACACATGTAACACATAGAGTTGCAACTGAAATAATAATTTATATTTTCAGATGTTTTGTCTTTCCAAGCTAATTGACTTCCTGGGCCGGAATTGGCTGCACGCAGCTGAGCCAAATTCTCCCAGTGCCAAAGCTAGTCCCTCCTAGTGTTAGACCCATTTGGAAATTGCATTAAGACTTCAGGCTTCCAGGCAGTGACTGCATCAAGAAGGACTCAAAGATACATTTGAAAAGTCAATACATCTTGAGATAGAAATATTTTTTTACTTGAAATGAAAACATGCATTAAAGTTTTTTCAAGGATGAACTGGAAATGCTCTTTTAAAAATTTGTTAAATTTTTCTAGTACAGACTAGATGTTTGTGTAATTACCAAGTTAGGCAACCTAAGTGAACAAGAAGCTAAAAAAACACAAAAAAGAGGACGGGTCTAAATTCTAAACAGTACTTTAATTTCATCACTTTGAACTGTAAATGCTTCTTTTTTTCAAGAATAAGCTAATTTCTTCATAGTACTGAGTTGATCACCATGTTTCTTTACATTAGTCAAGGAATCAAGATGATGCAATGCGGAACATTGCAAATTAGTATATTTTCTAATATTCTTGTATTAGATACCATTCCTGCCACTGACGAGCTATGTGCTTTGGGGAAATTTCTTAATTTCTCTGAGTCTAGGCTTCCAAACCAGGAAAATAGAAATAATATTTAATGAGATAATATTTAAAATGTGCTTATTGTACAATAAATATTAAAAAATAGTAACAATTGTGGCATTAATTCTGGCAAATGGAGTAGAGTACCACGTTTTAAACAAATTGTGAAAGTCTCAGGTATTAGAAACCCATGACGCAGTGAATTTTTTGGATAGCTGTGGGTTTATCTTTTAAACACTAAAATGTACAGAAAAAACTTTATTTCACATTTAAATCTTTCTAAAAGGGTTTTACATATGCCCATTCCTTTTATAAGCAGAAGATACTGAATATATTTTAATGTTTCCTTGATAACTTGGAAATGTGACAATCCTGCTAAACTCTAGGCCTTTTTTGAGGTTTGCCCTAAATGACCCTTAACTTATTTTGTGTTGTTTGCTTTATATGCTTTTAAATATTTATTACTTGTCACATGTTCTGAAGGAGTTATTTTTTTCCAAAATGAGAGAGTGGGGTAGGCACATGGCAAAGCCTATTGAGGACATTATTTTATGATGAATATTGGAAAGTTACTAATTAAAAAATAATTTTCAGGGAAACAAGTCATGTTATGGCAGAAGCGATGGAATTTAAACTTTCAAAAGTTTAAATTACTCTCCAGTATTTCTATTTAAAGGGAAAAGAAGACTACAAGTAAATGCTAATTGAATTCCCGCAGATATTCCTCCAGTACTGACTCAATATTTTACATTGATGGGCATGTTTAGAAGCAATTGACCATGCCCTTGATCTACCCAGTCCTATCAAATTTTCATGGAATCATATTTTCCATGAAGAATCCTTTAAAATTACATAAGATGAAGTACTTACAATTTAAAGAGAGAGCAAGGCATTTTTTAAATATCTGCTTATTTGTTTTCATAAATATAAGAACTCTATAGATTTCTTATGATGTGAGTCGGATCCAATAAATTATTCTCAAAGGAGGAATTTTCCTCTACATTCCAATGATTCAATAAGAGTATATTGACATATTCACTCCTTAAAGAGTCAGGAAAACCAATATAGATTATTTCAGTGGTAAACTCATTCTGTATGAAAAATTTTCCAACTTCGAACTTACCTAAAGGTAATCTCTTTTTCACATTTTACTGAAATACAAAGCCAGATTTTCCTAGTTGTCAAAAGACAGGGACAACCGGAATTAAAGAGCCCGTGGAGGTGGCCTTACTACCTGAAGGCCACCAAGTTTTTATTTAGAAAGTGTGCTGGTCTATAAAGCATCTTCCTCAGGACGCTCTTCGTAGCAAGGAAGCATATCAAGGGAGTTAATGTTGAAATATAAATTGGGAAAAATGCATTCCAATCACCCTGAGAAATAGAACTTCTCATGAAGTTGGAATGTCAATGTTTGGACCGAAGGAGCCATAGAAACTCCTTGTAACGGCTTGGATGCGCTTGTCCTGTGGCTTTGCTTGGAACCTGCAATCTTTGCTTCTGGCCCAGCACTTGGTTCTGATCCCACTTTAGACAGTACTGGTGTGAGCCATGGTGAGAGGCTGAATCAGTCAGGAGACAAGAACCACATGGCAGTTTAATAGAAAGAATTATGAACTCTTCACAGGGGACGGGAGTAATGAGGGTTGGCTAGTAGAGACTACAGGAATAGCAGGTATTAAGAGCAACCTCTACCCTACGAGTGATAGGGAGCTCCCCGGAAGCCTCCCACCCCATCCCCAGCGCCGAGACCCAGGTCTTGTTGGAGGGCACGGTCACAGCTCACTGAATGGCAGACAAGTTGCCGTGATGTGTGCCAATCCACACTCTAGGGTGCCAGGGAAAGCTATTCGTGGGGAGGTGGCTTCCAGGAAAGTGCTGGCTGCCGAACGCTACCATGCACTGCAGAAGCCAGGGACTGGGAAAGCACACGCGCTGCAGGAGCTGGGCACCCCGCAGGGCACTGCTGAGAGAGCACTGGAACCAGCAAGGGAGAGACTTTCCTCCTGCAATGTTTCTCCAGAGTGCTCTACTGACAAAGCTCAACAATTGTAGCAGCTGCCAAGGGCTTGAGGGGTCCATCTCTATTTTCATGGAGCAGACAATGAAGGGGGCATCTGGAGCTTAGAGGCAATAAATTGATAACTGCTGCAGAGACCAGGGAGAGAGCATGTTCTGGTGTGCTCTGGAACCACGAGGACCTTGGCCACGGTTAGGTGAGACTCCACCCAGTGAGGCGGAGTGCGTACAGCTTGGAGGCAACTTCAATAGCTGAGGCTCTCAGGATCTCCTCTCCTCCCTATGCCACTGAGTTGTTTTTTCATCATGTTCCTTGGTTTCTGCTCTCCTTGTTTTATATAAACACAGGCATGTCTATCAGGAATAGAGTGTCCAATGACTGCCCACTGCAAAAATCTCATCCTGTTTGTATTTACTCAAAATGAGGGTGAAGACACAGTAAGTGCATTACATCCTTAGTTTGGGCCAAGTGCCACCATGGGTGCTTTTCAAAGCTCATTTTATTGAATCCTTACAGGAATGGAGGCATTTCATCCCATTTTATAGAAGTCAAGTAGCATGGTCAAGTTTACTCAGCTGGTAACCATATGCTTAACATTTTATCTTCCATTTATAAAGTGATAACTTTGGAAAGTTACTTAATTTTTTGATGCCTCAGTTTCATCTTTTTTACTGTGGATATGAGAGTAGTATAGATTTCACACATTTGTTGTGAGGATTAAATTAGATGATGGGTGTAAAAATGCTTAGAACTATGCCTGGCACAATATATGAGCTCGATAAATATAAACAAAGTATTGACATAAGTTAGTGGTGGTGGTGGAGGTGGTGGTGGAGATGGTGATGCTGGTGGAAGTGGTCGTGGAGGTGGTGGAGCTGGAGGTGGAGGTGGTGGAAGTGGTAGAGATGGTGGTGGTGGTGGTGGAGGTGGTGGGGCTGGAGGTAGAGGTGGTGGAAGTGGTGGTGATGGAAGTGGTGGTGGAGGTGGTGGAGCTGGAGATGGAGGTGGTGGAAGTGGTAGAGATGGTGGTGGTGGTGGAGGTGGAGGTGGTGGAAGTGGTAGAGATGGTGGTGGTGGTGGAGGTGGAGGTGGTGGAAGTGGTAGAGATGGTGGTGGTGGTGGAGGTGGTGGAGCTGGAGGTGGAAGTGGTGGAAGTGGTAGAGATGGTGGTGGGGTGATAATACAGGATGGAATAAAAATCAAACAGATCTACACGTTTCTGATGACCATGACCTTTTGCTTATGCAACACTACTAACCTTTGCCCATTTACAAGAATCAGTTTCTACTGTGTTGGCTGAATTCCAGAGGTCTTAGGCATGTAGAAAGGACTCAGTGGAAAGATGTTACTGAGAAAAATGCCCAAACTCTGCAAGGATAACCCTTTCACAATTATAAGAAATTATGATGTCAACAAAATTTGTTTTCTGATTTGTCCCTATTCCCTGCTCTCGTCTCCAACATATGTCCTCATCTCTCAGGCTCCCAGGTCACTCTGAGTTTAGTGACTTGGAACAGTCAAGATTATGATATTAACTTGGCACACAGGGACCAGATAAATATTGGTGCCTCTGCCAAGCTCAATGCCTTTCTACTACCAAAGGAGCAGTTCTAAGTCTTGGCCATGTTTGCATTCTCATCCACCTGTCTTTCTTTCAGCCCTATGTAATGGGTAAGGCTGAGACGCTCTGGTTTGAAAGTTCACCACTGGCTAAGTGTGGTTTGGATCTGCTCCAGGGTCATTTTGTAATTTCAATGTGCCCAGTCCCTGGGATGTGTTGTCCCATTCAGCCTCGTTGCCCGTGAAGCTCCAGATTCAGTAGATCAACTCATTAAAGATGACTGCTGTCTCTATTTCTCAGCAGATGTCTAATGCTGTGATTTCCTTAACCCTCGGAGCCTCACTAATTCACCTGTAAAACGAGTTGACACGTGGATAAAGGTTTATGAATAGTTGAGTTCAGTTTAGGTTTATGACGTTTTAGAACTGTGCCTGGCCCATAGTATGTACTTGTAATAAAGGCCGGTCAGTTATGCACCCAACTATTTCTCTTCTCCTCTGGACCATATAGTTAAACCACCTTTCCCAGCCTTCCTTGCAGCTAGGTGTGTCCCAGGATGAAATCTAGCCAATGAAAAATGAACAGAACACCTAGGCCTGGCCCATGAAAACCCCTGCGTGATCTTGCATTGTCTTCCTCCTTCTGCTAGCTGGAAGCGGAGAGGCCGGCAGAGGATACCAAGGCCCTGAGGAGGGTCACTCTACAATATGGAAGGAGCCTCAGTCCTGAGTCACTGTCTAAAAGGCCACCTGCCAAATCCCAACCGTGAAAGTCATTTGAGTGCGAAACAGGCCTCTGTTATATTAAGCCGCTGAGATGTGAGAGTTGTTTCTTAAAGCAGTAACCAATGGCATTCTGGTAAAGGTTTGTATTAGCCAGCGCTCTCTAGGGAAACAGTACTGACAGGAGATATCTGGAAATGTGAGATTTTATAAAGTTGTCTCATGACACTGTGGGGATGGGCATGTCCAAATTCTGTAGGGCAAGCTGCAAGCCAGGAGCTCTGATGAAGGTCCTTGGTGAATTCCCCAAGAGCAGCTGGCTGTCTGAAGTAGAAATGGAAATTCTCTCTTCTGACTGCTGAAATCATCACTTCTCCTTTTAAGGCCTTCAACTGGTTGGATGAGATGTCTCTCATTGCTGAAGACAATCCCCTCAGTTGATTACAGATGTGATCCGTCATAGATGCAATCAATTTACTGATGATTTAAGTCAATAAAATTTCCTCACAGTAACAATTAAGCCTGTGCTTTCTTGACCAATAACTGGGCACCATGACCTAACCAAGTTGACACATGATCCTAACCATCACAAGATTTAACAACCAACACTCTGATTAACAAATCTTGATGTGAAGTGTTTTCCAGTTTCCAGGGTGTAAATTCTTCCACCACAGCTGATTTCAAGCTACTGACACGATATTACTGAGTACAGAAAAGGGAAAAGATATGCATGATTGGTTCCCATGAGCTGGGGAGAGCCCAAACCAGCACATCCTACAGATAGTAATCATTCCCTATCTAACATAGTCCTCAATAAATATTAGTAATTATTAGTTATTATATAGAATAAAATAAATCCTAGACCAGTCGTAACTGACAGACTATAGCTTTATTGTACTTAATGGCAAAAAGGGGAAGATTTTTCTTTTCAAAGCTTGAATTCCTGTTTTGATTCATTGCTATTGTCTTCTGGTTGTTTTTGCACAACAACAAAGGTAGTTTCTCCTTGAAATTTTACCTTTTCGTGGGCTTAACATAGGAAGTCATCTGTTTGAATCAATTTCTTATTTGCCTTGTAAAATATGGTTTTCATACAGCTCAAAGACCAATTTTGTTAAAGTAAATAGAACATTCTAATCTATTTTCCACCTTCATATTGGAAATAATCTGTATTTGTGGATTTTTTTTTTCCTCAGTCAAAAATAACCCTAGAAAAAAAAATGGTTTAATTTTTGTCTTACAACCATTCAATGAAAGTCACTTGGCATCTATCAGGTCTGTGAATTCCCTTGTATTAAGAAACATAACAAACTTATAAAAGTAACATATTAGAGGGGCATCCTTCCTCCACCAGTATCAGATCATGTCTGCAGGCTGTCAGTGAGCTCTCTAGAGAAGGTGTGGGAAGAGTAAGCAGACATCCAGCCTGCTGGGTGGACTGAACTCGAGATGCTCTAGCATATGTTCACAAGAGAAAGCAATGAACTTCCAGAGAACCTGCCAAGCGCTGGACACCATGCCAGGCCCTGTAGGTTTGTTTGACGTGTTTCTGAAACCTATCAAAATTCTGAGAATATTCACTATGGGTTTTCTTTAAATAATGAAGTCTTGGAGCACATTGAAAATACTACTATGTTGACACACACGGATTAGTGCAGTTTTACATGAAAAATTCTATTTAAGAATACCATTGTACATACACATCCATGTCCATTACATCACTTTATGAACTTTGAAAAGGACAGACTGTTAGGTAATTTATAAATGTCACTCACAATCATTGGTAAAAGCATATTACATTGAACGTGGAGTTGATTTACCTATCAGTGCAATGACAAAGTTGGACCAGATCTGTGGTTTTCAAAGGTGTGTGAGCTGAGGGAATCTTGTTCCACCTGCTGTGTGGAGGAGCAGTAAACCAAGCTCCCCTTGTTGAAGGAAGAATGCTTGGACCAGACCTGAGAGTCTGAGGGCTGGACTTGATGGCCTATGACATTCTAGGATTCTACACTTGAGTATGATGGAATTGCAACATGTCATCCCTATTCATCCATCAGTGTCGTATCTGCAGCGAGAGTTGTCACTGTGTTCAAGTAACATTTGCACGAGGTCTGGTGACCTTGATAATCCATGGCCTTGAGAGCCCATGCTTAGGCTCTCCAGGGTCCCTCTGGGGCCAAGCCTTCAGTGGAGCTCAGAGCATCCACGTTGGGTGTGGGAGGGAATCTAACATTGGTTAAGGGCTTAATGAGATTGAGTATCTTGCCAGCTGATACGTATGTATCCTCACATTTAATCCCCACAAAATACCATGGGATATTTTTATCCCCATTTTACAAGTAAGGAAACGTAAGCTCAGAGAGTTTAGGGAGATTTCTCAGTTACACAGTTAACCTGGCCTGGGGCTTGGATTTGAAGCCAAATGTGTCTGATACCAAAGCCTTTTCACTGCCCACAGTGCCTCTCACAACTTACCAACAGAGTCATGACTCTTCTCACCATCTTCTCACCATCCTTGCTGCCCCTTCCCAATTCTCCTGGGACTGCACAAATCCCGCTCATCTTTATGCTCCTCCTGAGCTATTCTCCTGCAAGGCAATGCCTCCTCCTGCCACCCCTTTTACAAAGATCCTACCTTTCCTTTAAGTCCTGCTTCCTCCACAGAGACTGCCCACAAAATCCTTCATCTCTGGACTGCCTCGCCCCTAACTGTACCCCAAATTTAGTTTTGATTCAAATAACTGCTTGTAGTAGACATTATCTAATTTTTTATGTTATGGTCTTAATATGAGTTATATATTTAACATGAAATAGATATTTTATCTTCTTATCACTAATGGTTGCTGATTTTGAAATCATTTAAAGCACAGACATGATTCACTCGGTCATCGGTTCAGACGACAATGACGGATGCCAGCTAGGTGCCAGGAGTCAAGCAGAGATGCTGTTTTGTATAAATCACACGTTGACTAAAGAGCTCCAGGGGGTTGTAAGAGACCAGGCAGGCCCTGATGGAGGCCTGGACCAAGGAGATGGCCAAGGGCAGGAAGCTGGATGACTGGCCCAACGTGAAGGGCACAGGGCCCTAAACAGCTGAGGACAAGCCCTGCTTTTTAGTCTGAGTCACTGGACTAAACTCTGCTCATGGCGCTGTTTGCCGGGGATCCCAAGTGAAAGAGTAGGGTCAACTGGATTGACAATTAGTTCAATTAAGGAAATATTGAGTTTAGAACCCATGAGATATCCAGATAGAGCTAGAAGCCCATGAGGCAGGTGGATGCACAGATCAGATCTGAAGCTGTTGGACAGGAAAGCCTGGAAAGAAAGATTTGATGTCATAAATCTATAGTTCATAGTTAAAACTATGTATGTGGGTGAGATTATGCAGAAAGAGTATGCAGGACAAAAGAGAAGTGAGTCTGGGAAGGGACCCAACAGCAAACCGATATTTAAAGAGCTGTCAGAAAAAGAGACTAAGAAGGAATTTTGATAAGAAATAGTAGCAGAGGCAGGAGAAAGATGTGTTCGTCGACAGTTATCTTTCTTATTCCACACAGCAGAGGTTCAAAACATTAAATTTTTTTTCTTAACAGAACCACTGGGCTTGCACCTCTCTGGGGGGTGAATTTACATAGCATAACCTAACAGTGCTGAGCTCTGTAACAGGCACAGGCTCCCAAGCCCCTTTTCTACTTGGCCTCCTGCTCAACATGTGGACATTTGTCCTAATCCACAGAAATGATCGAGAACTCCCTGTTCCTATCGCCTGTTCACTGTTGCCTGGAAACCCACACACCTCTCGACCCTCTGGTCCTTTGCACGATCACGGAAGCCAGCTCCTCGGTTGATGCCATCCCAGGGATGCAGCCCAGGGACTCAGTTCACACAGCAATTGTACAATTATAGAACCAGACAAAAAAAAAAACAAAATATCAATAGACCACTAATAGTCATTTCCACAAAGACGTTTGGGATTTGCTGTGACAAAGGGGTATTTTATCTATAATGATAAAGTGTTCAAAAGCATCATCAAATAGAGAGCCCTGTACGTGCTCTATATGGAAAGATGTTCCTGTGAAGACGCAGCTCTTAACGCACAGTGTAAAATGCTTGTAGCTTTTATTATGTCTTAGATGGAAAACATGTTTTACTGCATACCAAAGTAACAGACGTCAACTCACTTTTCAAATTGGGAACAGCTTTTCATTTTGTTCTGTTCAACATCTTCTGGGTCCTAATGCAGCCCTGCCCTCCCTCCTTTAGACCTCCCACCCCCGTGCATTCGTCCTGGCTCTAACAAAACCAGCTCACAAACTGCATTTTCACGCGGCACGGGCAACGTGTGCGAGGTGAGACAAGAGGATTTTAAAGATAGAAGCCCAACATGCTGCCTTTTACTCAGTAAGAATGAAAGGAGGGAACTAGAAGGTGAAATATTTACTACCTCAACATTGCTGATTGAACACAATCCACAGGAAACCCAGATGTCCAGAGCAGCAGATCAGAGAGGGGAAGTCATATGGCTGCAGAGCCAAATTTTGATTTCTAGCCTCCTGTGGAAGGAAAAATAAAAAAAAAAAAAGACCATCTGCGATGCTATTAAAACCCAATACGAGAAAGTCTAGCACAGTCCTCGTCCAAGTGCTACTCCTTTATTGACCAATGATTAGGAAAACAAGTTACTCCTTTATAAAGTTGAAATATAATTTAAAATACAAATATGATTAGAGATGGTAAGTAATTGAGAAAACAAATTAAGGGAGTATTAAATATATTAGTGAGTTTTACTCCTTAAGGGAGGAAAAATTCAGATCTCATTTCATTTAATAACTGAACATAAACTTTGAACCAAATATTAATATTATTCATTTATGTTGGATATTAAGTTCATGGCATCGAAACATGGTATAGCCCAAATATTCTTGTCACAAAGGTTCCCTGCTGGTGAGAAGGATATTTTTGTTTTTGTTTTAAGAGGCAGTGGAGCCCAGGGCCTCCACATATTCCTTTAAATCAGGAGATCAGAGTTCTAATCCCAATCCCCAACCTGGACAAAGTCTGTAACTTTCTGCACCTCATGCAAATTTTCCCCAATGCAAAATGGGGAAGATATGTAACCTGCCTCCTTTTGTTCCAAAGAGCTATTACAAGCAGAAGTGAGGTAATCGGTGTGAATGCACATTACCTCTTCAAAGAGTGGTGAAGAAATTCACGACAATGAAAAGTTCTTTGAAACAAATGTATGATGTTTTTCCTTCGGCCTTTTTAGATAGCCAAGTTTAAAGTCAGTGGTGCCCATTTAAAAAGCAAATTCACAGAAACATGCAGAAAAATTTGGAATCAATTTATTTAAAGACATGTTCTTTGCAGCTGTTGTTCATTAGGATACTTTTATTGACGTGTCCAAAAATCTTTCCGAGGAGTTTAGGCACGCGGGGGCTTTGAGCCCTACGAAGTATAGCAAATTGCAGATGAATTGGTCCAGAAGTGTATGCTTGTTTTAAAAAATGCTTCGTAAAATCGAATATTCTCAAGGGGGTGATTGGTGGGGGAAGGGAAGTATGTACTGACACTTAAAAGATCCTTGACCTTCTGGAATGCGCATCCAAACTTCTGCAACAGTAGCCCAGAGGAACTGAAACCTGGGGTTCAAAATCCATACAGCCCACTTTCTCCTAGGAGCCCAACCCAAGTAACCCCGGGATAATTAGTTCATAATTAGGCGAGACTTGGTTCAAGAGCCCCATTTTCCCGAGTGATTTTTCTATTGGTTCACCACAAATTTTCTGGGGCTCAAGAAGAGCATGAGTTTACTAGCTGGACTTGGCAAAGGATGGAGGAGGGAAAAGAGTCATTCAATAGATGGAATAGCATTTTCAGACACAGAGACTAAGAACACAAAGCAAGTTTGGAAGAACTATACGCACTGATTTGTTCATTTATTCATTCATTCATCCTTTATTCCACAAGCATATATTAAGCTTCTACTATATGATGGTTACCGTGCTGGGTAATTAATAAGGTACCTTTCTGATATCAAGCAATTGACAGTTCAGTGAGGGAATGAACATACAAACAATTTAAATAGCTGTTCAGGTTTAAGAGGAAGTAGAAATGAGTCCTGTGGGAGGAAATTCAGTGGTGGAGAGAAGACAGAGTGCGAGGTGAGGGACCGGGAGTTAGCCAGGAAGGACTTCCCACGAACATGGAGCACCTTGATCAAGTCCTGACAAAGAAAGAGAAGACGGCCATTTGGGAACTGGGCTGAAGGGTCTTTCAGCTGGAGGAGAAGCAGTGTGAGGATATGGCTAGAGGAAATTTCGTGCCATGAAAAAATTGCAAGTAGTCCTGGCTGGGCTTGTGTGTATGGAACAGAGTGGGGTCGAGGGAGAAGGTGGGGAGCTGTAGTTAGATGACCTCATCTCTTTACCTCCTTGAGATTTCTCTGCTGTAACATTCTCTCTCTTGTGCACCATCAGTTGCCCTTTCTCTACAGCATCAGTCACATCATCTCACAATCGTACGGAATACCAAACCTAATTTTTCTTCTCAAGTCCCCATCAAGCAACAACCACCCATTTCTTCTCCAATTAACAGTAGTTTTACTTAACTGCTTCTTTCACTTCTTTTCCCACTTCACTTTCTATCCTGAATCTCTACTAATTGGGATCCTGGCCCACCATATTATGGAGATTGCTTCTGTCAGAGTCACTAAAGTCAAATCCCATAGCCTCTTCACAAGATTTTCTCTTACCTGACCCCTCAGAAGCATTCAAAACAAAAAACCTCATTGTTGAAACACTTTCCTCTCTTGCTGTAGTTCAGTTACTCTGTTCTGATTTTCTCCCACTTCATTTCTTGCTCCTTGTCAGTGTCTTAGCTGGATTATCCCCCCTGTACCAAACCTTTGAATGAAGGAGTCCCCAGTGCTAGGAGATCTCTTCTCTTCTCCATGCGTGCTCTATAGGCAATCTCATCCAGTCTACGCCTTTCAAAACTACCCATAAGCTGATAGCTTCCAAACTTATATCTCCAGTAACATCCTCTCTCAATTGCCTACTGACATCTACACTTACAGGCATGGGGGGCACCTCAAAAGTTACATGTTCATAAAAAGAACTCTTTATTCCATTCTCTTAATCTAAGATTTTCTCCTCTCAGAAAATGACTTGACCATATCTAGTTGATACCCTTGACCTTTCTTTTCCTAGTCTTCTGCAGCCACTCCATGAGCATGTACCATATTTGTTCACTTTTTTTCCATCCACTACGCCCTACAACTCCTCAAGTTCCTGTCACCACTGTCTTTCCTGGATGACTATAACAGTCTTCTAAGCAGCTTCCCCTTCTACTGCCGTTCTCTCAAAACCCATACACCATACAATTCCAGGAGTGATAGTTTCAAAACTTTGTATTCTTTCCATCTCAAGCTTAACATGCTCAAGAGACTTTCAGTCACATTTAGGATGAATCTCTTACCCTATGAATCTCTTACCCTGATATAAATAAACCTGCTCAATCTGGCCCCTGAACAACTTTTGTACCTTCTCTAGGACCACTTTTTTGTTTGTTTGTTTTGTTTTGTTTTGTTTTGTTTTTTGGTCTCCTCTGTTTTTTTTTAAATTTTTTTAGTTTAATGATACTTAGATTACATAAATTTTACACAAAAAATATAGGGATTCCCATATGCCCCACTCCCCACACCTCCCACACCCTCTCACATAAACATCCTTCATTAGTGTGGCACATTCACTGCAGTTGATAAACGCATCCTGGGGCATTGCCACTAAGAATGGACCATAGTTCACACTGTAGTCTACACTCTCTCCCACACAGTTCTGTATGTTATGGAAAGATATAAAATGGCCTATCTCTGTCATTGCAGTGTCACTTAGGGCAATTCCCAAATCCCGAAAAAGCCCTGTATTACAACTGTTTTTCCCTCTCCCTGTCCCCAGAGCCTCCAGTGGCCACTGGCTCCACATCAGTGTTGTAATTTCTTCCATTGCTAGAATCAAAATATGTCTATAGTAGAATACCAGTAAGTCCACTCTAGTTCACAGATCTTCCCCCAAACCCAAGGATTCTAGGATGGTGATGTCTCTAGGACCACTTTTAACCTCACCTCACTCAATGGATTTCTTTCATTTGCTGAAAGAAAGTTCTCTGTGCATTTGGTGGCTCCTCAGCTTGGAACACAGTTTCTGCCTGGTGTTGGCATGGCTGCCTCTTCGCCTACATGTCACTTGGGAGTTATCTGTTCATGTTTATCACACCATCCTCCAGTATTCTCTGCATAGCAAGTATCTCTGTATGAATGGTTCTTGTTATTTATCTCTCTGTGTGTCTAACTGACTGCCCCACCTCCAGTAATATGCTCTTTAGAACAGGTTCTTTGTCCATCTTGTTCAATACAGTACCCCAGCACATAGAACAATTTCAGGCACAAAGTGGGGCTCAGATTCATTACTGAATGAACACCTTGATGCCCTAATAATGCTGGGATGGACTTTGGAGATCATCCTAGTAAAACATCGTGGTAGACTAAATTGTGCCCCCACAAAGACATGTTCAGGTCCTAAACCACACCTGCGGGAGTGGACTCATTTGTAAACAGGATCTTCATAGGTACCTTTAAGGTGAGGCTGAATTGAATCAGGATGGACTTTAACCCAGTGTGACTGGAGTCCTTATAAGCAGAGGAAATTCAGATTCAGCCAGTCAGTAGAAGCCGGAGGAGGAGCTAGGGTGCAGATTGCCATGTGATGGAGGGCGGGGTGCCTCTACGAGCAAAGGAGCGCCCGTGATTCCTTGCAGGCCACCACCGGAATGCTACAGACTTTGGAGAAAGCCTGGTCCTGCTGACAGCTTGATTGGACAGCTAGCCTCCACCACTGCGAGACAATAATGTCCTGTTATTTAAACCCACTGATCTGTGGTATTTTGTTATAGCTGTCCTGACAAACCAAGACAAACCAAGACAAAATTCTCATTTTATAGAGGGGGAATCTGAGGCCGAGCAAGGAAGTTATTTCTCACGAATCACTTAAGTTGGCACTAAGAAATGCCCTCTCTATAGGTCCCATTAGAATCCTACTTGTTTGAAATAATACGAGAGCCCTGCATCGAAAAGCTCAATATGCTCTACACCATTTTCTGTGAGAGCTTATCATGGGTCAAGTCAGTCCTCCGTCCTGGTTTTAGGAATGAACTCTGAGGGATTTTACTTCTCTCAGGAGATAATCTCCAAAATCCAAAAATGTCCTACAGAGTAAAGAGCTGGGTTTCTAGAAGCCCAGGCCTCAGATAAGTAGTTTCCTTTGATGAGAAGACTAATGCTGGATTAGGTTAAAGTGAAAGAAAATACATGTCTTTTCTCCTGTCATGTCCCAGGAGGTTAGTTGTCACAGCCTGAACTTTTAGCTCCCACTTCTTTCACCTTTAAACATAGCAGCATACCCAATGTTTGAGCAATATGAGGGTGTGGAATTAGGTAGATCCCCACCCACCCCCCCCAAAAAAAAAAACCCTTTAGTGTCATTAGAAGCCATTGACTTTTTACTATTCTTTTCTCTGAAGTCAGTCGTCCACCACTGGATAATTTTGGGCAGAGGAATGATGTGATCAGATTTCTATTTCAGAAGGGAGGGTCAGTCTAGCTACATATGTGGAGAATAAATAAGAAGGAGACAAGACTGGCAATAAGAACAGCCACAAGCTTGGGAGAGATGATGGGGCCTGAAGGAAGACCAGGAAGCAAAGCAGAGGAGCTCATCTCCTCAGGGTTTTTTTCCTGGGCTCTCTAACCCTTTCTGCTGTCTATGACTTGGTAACAATTAGGGCAAAGTTAGAATTCATATTTAGAGGATGGGAGAGCCCTCCCTCCCACATTCTAACTTTAAGTTTTTACATGAGAAAGAAATGTGCCTGTATCTTATGTAATCCACTGTAGCTTTAGACTTCTTTGTTATAGCAGCATGATCCACACACTAACTAAAACCCTCCTTGAGCCAACCCCAGACATGGGAAGGAGCCTCTGCGGAAATCCTGAAGGGGCAGGGGTAGGAAGACTCCCTCCAAAGTTTCAAAAGGCTAATACTCACAGGACCCACCAAATAACGATTGTCCAGGACAAATCCATTTGATAGCTTCATCAGAAGAGGCTACAGAGGATGTTAACAAACTATATTCCTGAACTTTGGAAGGCTTAAAAACATTCACATCCACTTGTATTTATTTAGCCCAAGTGAAAATGCAGAGGCGTGCACCATGATTCATGTAAAAGGGAGTTTATTGCACTCTTGTTCATATTAGGAGAAAAATTGAAATCAATGTATCTAACAATATAAAACTTGAGTGATTAAATATTCCACTAAAAACGTGGAATCTTTAGCAGCTGTGAGCATCATAATCAATATACAAGATCAAGAGAAATACCTCCCCATATAATACTGAACTATGTATAAGTCATTTGAGTCATGTGCTTGGAACTGGCAAAAAGTAATTATTTAAAATAATAAGTTCCCACTTTTGACTAATTTGTAGGCCTTTCAGTCAGTTATCCCAAATTACTGAGGTTTTTTACCATATAGACCAGGGGTTCTTAACTTTTTTTGTTCCACAGACCTCTTTGCCGGTCAGATGAAAACTATGGACCCCTTACTAAGCCCACACTATACTGTGCATTATTTAATAAATATATCACACCTGCACCGACACGTCCCCACAGGAATCTTGTTTTTGTGAATTTTCAGTTCAAGGTCATGGACCCCTGGTTAAGAACCCCTGGTATAGACACTGGACTTCTTCGGGTAGAACAACTGTGGCTTTTCATTCAGTAAACATATTGCAAATGTAGAGCCACCCTAATACATTAGCCACCAGACACGTATGGCTATAGGAATCACAGCTAAATGAAGTTAAAAATTCAGTGCATCGGTCACACCAGTCACATCTCGAGTGCAAAGAGCTATCTGTGGCCAGAGGGTACCATTTTAGTCAGCACTGATAGAGAGCATTTCCATCATTCCAGAACATTCTCCTGGGCAGCACTTGTACTAGGTAATAGAGTTCAGTGAGGAATACAGCACAGCCTGTCCTCCAGGTTCTTTCAGTGTGTCGGGGAGACAGACAGACATGCAAGCAAAATTACAGTGTCTTGTAATACTTGGGCTTTTTCTGCTCTGCTCAGATGGGGCCCGGCTGGACGCAGAGCCTGGCTCTGTCCCCCCAGCCTGCGGCTTTCGGGCTCTTGGTCAGAGCTTCCTGCCTCTCCAGGGGTCATTCAAGGTCAGAGTGTCTAAAGAAATGTATCATCGTTAACCAGGATTCTCAGGGAATGGTGTGCGTTCTAGGAAATTAACTTAATTAACTCAATCAGCAAGAGTCTAGTGAATGCCTGCTATCTCCCAGGCATGTTATAAATGCTAGAAAGAGAACGATTGTGGAAACAGTCAAAATATCTGCCGTCATGGGCTGGGGCAGACAACAAAAATATAAACAAGTGAACTACCTGCTGCATCAGATAGTGATCGATGCTGTGGCACAAAATGAAGTAGGGTGGAGAGTGAGAATGGCGGGCTGTGAGGTGGGAGACGGGGAGTAGGGGGAAGGAGAGAGTTATCCTAAATAGGGATGACCACAGAAGTTCTCCCTGCTAAGGTGGCATTGACACGGAGATCTAGAAGAAGAACTCCTTATTAGAGCTCCGGTCAAGAAGCCCTTTGGAAATCCAGGTGCAGTAGGAGACAAGCTCTAGAATCCTGGCTCTACTAATTTTCTGGAGACATTGTCAGGCCACTGGCCCTCTCTGTTCCTCAGTTTCTCCATCTTCACAGAAAGTGTGTGGACTAGGTAGTGTCTGAGGACATTTCTGGTTCTGGAAGTTTCTGACTGAAGCACAGCGAGAGGAAAAACTCATTCTATCTGCCAACGACTGGACCTGTACAATTCAACCAACACTAAGTGTGAACCAAATGTGTGGTGGGCTTGTGGGAGACGCCAAAAGTAATGAGGTTCTTGAAGCTGATCCCACCTTCAAGGAGCTCACAGTGGAACGAGGGAGACAGACAAAACTTTTCCTTGTGACTTGGAGGCTTCCCTGCTGCTGGCTGGGAAGCCAAGGGCTCCCTGCCCTCGAGGCCTCCCAGCCATACTGCTCAGTCATCCTGGCAAGGCACAGGGCCCGAGGCCATCAATCACCCAGAGGCTCTCCGAAGGCACTTGGGCATCACAGCCTCCCCTGGGCCCAGCCTCTCCCTTCAGGAGAAATGTGTGCTAGATGGAAGAGTTGTCTCCGTGAATGATGATGATGGATGGCCTAAGAAAAGCATTTTTCATCCCCGAGCGGTACATGTGTGCACTCTCGCTCCGCAGCCAGGTCCTGGCTGGGACTCCTGCTGTTCTAAGTTTTCTTAGCTGTTGTCACCTTTTCCCCTTTACTGACAAATGGACCCATTTCACAGCAGAGTGACTCATGACTGCTTTAGGAAGTCTAGATTAACCCAATGTGGCAGCGGAGGAAAATAAGGACAATCATGCTTAACCTGACATCTGAAACCTCCGTCTTCTTCTTAGCACACCCTGCTGAAAACTCTACAGGGATTCTCTCTTGTCCTTGGGATTTTATCCAAGGTCCATTTCAGTCTGACTCAGACAACATGCTGTGGATTTTCCTACCATCACATCACGGTCACAGAGCCTATTCCCCACAACCACCTGCCCAAAGGTGGGGCCTTCTCTGAGAAACCGTCCCTGACTGCCCCAGGCTCTCCTGTCTTCCGAAGGGTCACTCGGCACACTGCCTAGGCTGGTGGGCACTTTGTTCACAGATGCAAGCGTGACATGCCCTGAGCCTCCCGGGTGAGAAGTCCCTCTTCCTACCCCTCTCCTTCTCCCCAGCCGCCCCAGGCTGATGCCCAGCACATGGAAGTGGTTGGATCAAAACTTGTTTGTGGATTGGTCCTCAGTGGCCCTCTACTGTGCTCTAATTCTATCAGCAAGCGGGCAGGGGACCAGGTGTCACAGTTTAAGCCTTCATCAGCCTAGGACGAAGCTAGGTTTTCCCAGACCAAGAATTTGGCACGACAAGCAGTTGCGGCTGGACTCGGGGTCAGCGCTGACTGACAGCTCTATGACTCAGGCGATTCTGATTCAGAAAGAGCAGCTTTCTGAACTGGAAACAGTCAAACGACTGGCGTAGCCACCCATTCCGTTTTGCCCGTGTAGAACTATCTTAAAGAATGGAGGGACACTTCTCGTCTCTATAGCCCTGCCAGTTTAGTAAAAATAGTTGTGCTAACAACATTAAAATATTTTCAAATAAAAATCATCAAAGTTTCTCTATACCAGTGGTTTGCAGACATTAGGGTGAGTCAGAATCCCCCGGAAGGCTTGGGAAAACACATGTTGGTGGGCGCCACCCCAAACCTTCTGATTCAATAGGTCTGGGGTGGGCCCTGGACATTTTCGTTTCTAACAAGTTCCCAGGTGATGCCTTGCAAGACCACACTTGGGAAACCACTGCCCTAGCCTAACACTTTCCTGTTCTTGTTTGTTCTGCCCCAGCCTTTGTCTACATAATGCCATCTTTTTATTTTATCATCCTAGGGTATATAAAATTTGTGCATTTTATTTTATTTTTCTGAATCACAAAGTGTCTATCACCTGGCCTGTGATATGTATATCCTTATAATAGGACCTGTTGGGGTTTGGGGATGGGAAGGCACCCTAAAGCCACGGTAATTGTTTTACCTCTGAGCAAGAGTTGGGGGAGGGGGAGAGGTATTAAAAACACCTTTATCCCAAAGTGGTTCAATCAGGAAATTAAGCTGATTTGAGGTTAAACTGTTTTTGTCTGTTTTGTTCATTGCCATATCTCTAGGTCCTGCAACAGTGCTTGGCACTAGAGGGCGTTAATTAAATATTTGTTGGGTGGATGGATGGATGGATGGATGGATGGATGGATGGATGGATGGATGGGTGGGTGAGTGGATGGATGTGTCAATGAATGGATGGGTGGATGGAACAATAAATGAAAGAAACAAAGAAGCATTTCCTTTATATCTTCCAGATAATTTAGGATCTTAGGATTGGTGTGCGTGTAGGCAACCTAAGAAGAGTCCTGCTGCCCTTGTAGGGTACTTTGCTTCAGAACGAGTCACTTAGCAAAGAAGAGTTGTTAACAAGCTGTAATTGGTCTGGGCACTGGAGGGGTCACCTATAAAGGGGAGCACCTATGTGCAATGCACACACATGTCTATCTCCGGGGATCACCGGACAAAGACCCGATGATACTGAAGGGCTCTTTGTAGTGCATGACTCCATCCCTAAAATGTTACACAGGATTTTTTATTTTAAATTAGAAACACTTCTGTGCATAGATCAGTTCAGAAGCAGAAATTTAATGTGACATGGGAAACCTTGCTAAAGACCTTGCTTTCTACCGTGCAATACATGAAAATACCAAGCCTTTTCTTTAATGTCGATCCAATTAAATCAATGAACTAAGCCATGGTGTTGGCCATCCCAGTGCCCTTTTCCCAAAACAGAGCTCTCCATGCACGGGATTTTTAACATCTCATCAATAAAGCAGAACGATCTGAGGGTCTGGCTCTCTTAATAAGGGGATCGTGAAAACACAGGGCAGTAAATTAGATTGAAGAAATTTTCTAAAATGAGGGAAAATTACTTTACAAAGGTGACCCTAACATTCCAGCGCACTGGAGACTGGGGACTGCAGATCCCGGAGCCGAGGGGGTGTCCTCACAGAGCACGGCAAGCAAAACGCTCAACTGCCCCGGACACGCGGAAGGCAAAGCCGGTCGGGAGGAGCGGCCTCAGCCTGAAACTGGGGGCCTTTGCCTTCCAGTCCCTGGGCAGCTGCTTCCTCAGGCACCTTCTACCCATCCTGGGAGCGTCTCCACCCCGGCTTCTCTTGGCCGGGGCGCTCGCTAATGGCGTGCTTTGTCAAAACATGCTTGTCAATGACCCAACTGTGAAAATACTTGCCCGGCTGCTTCTCCGGAGTGGTCATTACGATATTTCATTTTTCTTGCTTAATTTAGGGTGTGTTTCCTCCATACATAAATATATCAAGCTATATAAAAACCAGAACTTTTATCTGCATGAAGGGGTTTAGAGAGTTCCTTTCTCTCGTTCTATCGGACAAGAAAAATCATTGTTTTCCTCTTTGATTTAGAGATTTGATTTATGCAGCTTTGCCTTTCAAGCTTCTGTTTCAGATGTACTGACTTTCAGGTTTGTGTGCATTTGGTCAGATTTACTGACCGGAGCGTAATTCCTGATTTATAATCCATAGGCTCCAGACTACGAACGAAATCTGATTTAGGGCCACACATTCTACAGAGCCTACATTTTCCCCTTGGAAACAACTATTTGTCAGCCTTAGCATAAATTGAATGATGGCTTTTCCGAAAAGGTACTTCTTGTTGAAATCAGGTGGATTGAAAACCAAGTCTTTCGCACATAAGCATAGGAAATAAAGTTTCCTCTCTACGTGTCTGACTGACGGGAAGTGGGCCCTCCCGGAGAAGCAGCTGGGTCTCTCTCACGTTTCACCCTCTGGCAGTCGGGTCCCAGTGTCCTCCGATCTCTCCCACCTGACCGTAGATTTGTTTCCTCATTCACTCATTTTTTCCAAATATTTCTGAAGATGTTTCCAGAATGTTTCACAGTGTATCAGTGTGTCACGCCATGGAGTAAGAAAGTCTTATCCTGAACTTTCTATGCCTTTCAAGTTCTCAGTGATCACACCCAGTGCCCGAATCATCCAAAGTAAACACATAAATAAATAAACAAGTGAAAATAAGGCATCACAGGTTAGCCTTAAAGTAAACAGGCTTTCATGGGTTCTTCCATTTGGGTATTTGGGATCTACAGACCAAATGCAGGGCAGCTCCCAGTATCTGTTGAAGGGAATTGGTCTGTTCTCCAGCTGCCATGGGCGAGCAGGTGCTGGTTTTCAGACGTAGAACAAACGCAGGAACTGAGTGAAGGGCACGTGGTCCCTCTCTGTCCTTTTTCTCTTGCAACTGCATGAGAAATCTACAATTACTTCAAAATAAAAAGTGTACCTTTAAAAATTGTCCTCTTCCTTTGAACTGGTAAGAAGTCCTAGCAACAGTGGATAAAACTGGATGTAGCGCCACTCTAGCGTGGCGATGGACGTGGCTTGCTAGTCCACAGTCAAGGGTTGTGGGACCATCGTGGCCTTCCCCTCCTCCACCTTACAAAAGTCCTGGGATGGCTCCTCAGAATTCCATCATCCAACCGGAATATTCCTTCTTAAGGAAGTAATAGTGACAGGAACTTTGGTAAGATTCCTCACGTGTTCCCACGTCCCCAAGGGATCAGATTTGTGCAATCAGGAAAAAAAAGGAAGTATTATTTCTAATCAAATTTCCCTGACACCACACCGCCACTCCACCTGGGCCCTCCTGGAAGGGATACTTAGAAGAGAACATTGCTTTTGTTTATTAGGATTTGCGCATTCATGCATCCACTTGTCTCTTATTCCACAGGGTGGCAGATTTTAGACAAGCTTTCCACTTACCAGGCTCCAAGAGTCACTACAGACAGAGAATTGAGGTTCAATACTGAAAGCAACACGAGTGCTGGAAGCTTTCCTCTTATGCTTCCTCTGCATTTTGGCAGCTCAATTTGTCAACCTTGGCAATACCCGCATACTTGCCTTGCTGGGGGCTGCCCTGGGCATCGCAGGATACTAGCAGCGTCCATGGCCTCTACCTCTTAGACGGGCAGCCACCCTGTGTGCCCACCAGTCGTAATGTTCACAGATGTCTCCAGACATTGTCAAATATCTTCTGGGGGTGGGGATGGGGTGGGTGGGGAATTGCCCCTCGTTGAGAACCTTGTGGTAGAAGAAACACTGCAGGCCAAAGTGGACCACAGAACTCCGGCTGCCTGGACAGCATGGCTTCCAGCACAGGTGCAGGGGGAAGCAAAGCAAGAGCGTGGTGCTGAGGAGGGAGCCTTCCCTCCTGGCAGATTTGAGAGGAGAATGGTGTGGGCTGGGGGAAGCCTGGGTGGGTGCAGGGGCAGTGAAGAGCAGGGAGATGGCTCCTTCAGAAGCCTGGAGGGTCTGGCTTCCTAGGTCCCATGAAATAGTCTCTTAAAATATGGTGGAATAATATAGGCACAAATTTATAGAGGCTGGAAACATCATCTTGCCACTGCTGAATATTATTTTTAAAAATGTATTCCTCATGGGTGGCATTCAATAAGAATAATTAGTATACAGAGTGTTCATTAATATTCATATTATGATTATTATTATTTCAGTTGTTTTCCTTCTAAAAAAAGTTATTTCGGTTTTCCCTGGAAAGAATATTATTAACACCAAACATACCTGATCCAGCTAATCTATTAAAAGAGAAGAAACATGTAATGGGTATTTTAAATTATACATTTAAAATTTTCTTTCTTGTCCTTTCTTCAGCTGATCTCCTGATACTTTCCAAAGATATTCTTTGTCTCCAAAATATTTATAATTAGTACAGCAAAAATGCAAAGTGAAAGGAAGAGTTAACTTCTGGTTCTATGTGGAAACGAGGCTTTAAGGGCAATAGACATCTTTATCTCCTGCTTTAACGTATCAGGAGCTGAGCCTCGATGACTTAAATATAGAGGATTACAGAAAGCAGATCTGCTCACACTGGAAGAAGACGGCATGAGAGCCTGCCCCCGTTAGCCAGTGCTGAGTGGGTGAAGAACGGAGGGGGGAGGGCTCCGTGGTCTAGCACTGGCAGTGTGGTGGGGGGTGCAGATATTTGGAGAGGGACATAGCACCTGCAGGGGCCGAGGGCAGAGCTGCAGAGCTGGATCCCTGAGAGCACAGGCAGGAGGTCAGGACGGGGGTGGGCAGCAGGCAGCTGCTCTGCCTCGGGAGCAGCGAGGGGCTGAGGAACCCACCCACCCTCATCCCAAGACACGAGAGCCGCAGCCTCTTCCTTAAACCCAGCTGGCAGCTAAGAAAGAAAGAGGTAGAGAGGGGGTAGCTGAGAGCTAGGATGGATTTGGATGACTGACCAGAGCTGGACTTATCTGAAGAGACAGTTTAAATGATGAGACTGGACTAAATTGACCAGACAGGGGCATATAAAAGAGATCAAATCGGTGCTCAAGGAATAACGAAGCTAGACTTTCTGTGCTTATATGATTACTACTATAAGTATATTTGTGACGTGTTTTGATTATTTAATCTTGTATCTATTTATTAAAATGACTTGTTCATGTGACCCTGGACTGGTAAGACTTGCTGGGAATACCCAGGAATACTCGATTTAATATTGTAGTGTAGATATTATTTGTTATTACACTATTTAATGACCGTTGTTGTTTTTTGAAGTATATTTTTTGGCTGACCTTATATTTATTGAACGTCATGGTCATTTATAGAGGAGATATAAAGTTTCCTTTTAAAATAATTTTTTTTAATGAGTTGATTTTTAAAATATTAAATAATAATGAAGAAATCACAAAGGTGGTATAAGAACGTGTGGCATTTGAGAGGCAGTGCTCTAATGCAAATTACAATGTACTGAGCCACGTGGGCGGCATAAAGAGAGGACACACCGCTAATTTCCTTTCCCTCACCCCAAGCGTGGGTACTAGGCTGAGCCCATTTAAGGAAGGCAGGTTGGTTTAGAAAATAGCTAAAGGGCTCATGGGAAGTCCCTTTTCCAGCCTTTATTGTGTGCTAGGTGTTTTATTCACTCTTCAGAGCAGTCCATTTTGTAAATGAGTAAACCAAAGATCTGAGAATTAAGAGATTTTCCTAAATTCACGCAGCTGTAAACAGCAGAGTTGAAATTTGAACCCAAGTCTGCCTAACTCTCTAAGAGCAGAGAAAGGACTAATCAAAGTGCCTGAAGTTTGTCATGGAGATTCATAAATTACCCAAAAGCTGGCAGCTGGGCCCTGTGTCAGTCTCCTCTGAGGTTATCAAACAGCTCCTGGCGCGGGCTGCCCACGGGGTGGCAACGGGAAGAAGCGATTCCCTCAGCAAATGAGCGGAGGAGGTGGCCCAGGGCGCCCATTCAGGTGAGTGTGATGACATCACTAGGAAGATGCCTAGCTCACAGGAAAACTGCACGTGGGTACCTGGCTGTGTGGTCAGCCTACATGTAGAACTAGAATCTCATAAAGAGATTCAGCGACAGGGTCTCTCAGTTTATGTTTCATTGGAATATGTCAATTCCAGTTCTTGGGATAAGGGAGGGATCTAGCAACAGGAAATCCTCTGTTACCTAGGGAGTGTGCAGGTTGATGGTTCACGGGCCAATACTGCCACCTAGTGGCCCTGAGAGTCAGTGCATGCACCTCCTCAGGAGTCGCTGGAAAACCCTAGGAACCCAGGGGAGGCTGCCCAGAGTGGGGCACAAAAATTCTCCCCATCTTCCCTATAACTGGCCTGTTTCAACGGGGCCCCAGCCAGGTTATTTCCCAACCACACCTCTGTGCCCTCCACCTGGCCCTGCCCCAGGCACGCAAGCAGTGCCCTCACCCAGGAAGCCCTTCCTGGCTGGCCCAGGCTGACAGTTCTCTCTGAGCGTCTGCAGCCCTGGAACTCTCACAGACATTCTAGCGCGTCACAGGACATCTTCCTTTACTACGCTTTCCTGTGTGCTGCTCATGCTTCCCACACAGGTAGGAAAATCTTCTCCAGAACTTTCCACTGTCTCACAGCACCTAGCACACGACTAGGCACATGATTCAGAGCAATAGATATGTATTTAATTTATTTCCTTCATAAAACTCTGAGCTCTTAAGAAGATGATCAGGAAGAAATTAACCTGCTGTCAGGAGGCATCTCCTTAGACATCTAGACACGAGCGTTACCCTGGAACCGTATTGGAGGAAAAGGGAAGATGCCTTTCTCTGAAACACAAAGTCCTCTATCCTATGGGCCTGGCCTATATTTCCAGCATATTCTAAAATATTCTAAAAACTACCAGCACTTACTCCGTTAGCTCCAGCCAAAATGGGCCAGTTGCTGTTCACGCAATAAGTCCAACTTTGGCCATGCCCATCCCTACCCCTCTCCCCTTGAACCACCTCTGTCTTTCAAACTCCCATTCATCCTTCAAAATGCAGTTAAAATGCTTCCTGATCCCTGAAATGGTCCTTCGTCTCAAGCTGTTTCTCTCCTCTCCTCTCTCCTGCTTTATTCTCTGACTTTCTTTAGAACAGTTATCACTTTATTACTGCAACTCCTGCTACTGCTACTGGTATAGCCACCCCAGTTCTCTTTTGGTTGCCATGTGCCTGGAATATTTTTCCCATCCTTTTAGTCTCAACTTATTTGTGACATTGGATCTAAGATGAGTGTCTTGTAAGCAGCATATAGTTGGATCATATGTCTTTATCCATTCTGCCTGTCTCTGCCTTTTGATTAAGGAGTTTAATCCACTTACATTTATGGTAATTATTGATAAGGAAACACTTACTTCTGCCATATTGTTAATTGTGTTTGTATGTCTTATATCTGTTTCGTCCCTCCTTTCCTTCATGACTTTCTTATTTATTGTTTAGATGGATCTTTTATAGTAAAATGTTTTGAATCACTTACTCTCTTTTGTGTAGATTTTTAAAGTTTTTTGTTTTGTTTTGTTTTTTATCATGGAGATTACATTTAATATCTTATATCTACACACAGTCTGCTCCTATATCCCTCTGTTCATCCCCTTTACATTCTTTGGTCACAAATTACATCTTTATACATGTGTGCCCAATAACATAGGTCTATGATTAATTTTTATGCATTTGTATTTTAAACTATGTAAGAGATTTTTTAAAAAGACAGCATTACTAATGAAAAATGCAATAATTCTTGCATTTACATTTCCCCATATAGTTGCCTATACCAGAGGTCTTTACTTCTTCATACAGCTCCAAGTTGCTGTCTATAATCTTTCTTTTCAAAATGAAGGGCTCCCAGTAGAATTTCTTTTTTTTTTTTTTTTTTTTTTTTTCCTTATAATTTTTTTATTTTTTTAATTTTTTAAGATACTTAGCTTACACAAATGTTACACAAAAAATATAGGGATTCCCATATGCTCCGCTCCCCACACCTCCCACACCCTCCCACACAAGCAACATCCCTCATTTATGTGGCACATTCATCGCAATTGATAAACACATCCTGGGGCATCGCCATTGAGCATGGACCACAGTTCACACCGCAGCCCACACTCCCTCCCACACAATTCCGGAGGCTATGGGAAGATATACAATGGCATTTATCTGTCATTGCAATCCCATTCAGGACAATTCTCAAGTCCTGAAAAAGCCTCCGTATTACACCTGTCCCTCCCTCCGCCTGCTCCCAGAGCCTCCAGAGGCCACTGCCTCCACATCAATGCCACAATCTCTCCCATTGCCAGAATCACAAGTCTATTGTAGAATACCAGTAGGTCCACTCCAGTCCACAGTTCATCCCTCAATCCCGAGGATTCTGGGATGGCGATGTCCACCCCACCTCCAATCGAGTGGGGGCTTTTACCCATACAGCCGATGGATGGGACTCTCCCGCCTGCAGTTGCCGGCCCCCTCACTTCCCTGGTATGGTGGTTGTGAATCCTCACCTCCTTATCAGTTGTCCCGGATGAGTCCCATGAACCGGAGTGTAGGTGCCGCAACTCCACTGAGCCTCAGGGCCCAGCTGGCACATGGATAGCCCAAAGACTCAAGTCTCTTAGACATACCTACCAACTCCAGCACCAAGTATAGGTTCAAATAGAAGGGACCGATGAGCCATGCGCAAGGAAGCCATAACTAAGTCCAACTCTATCACTCTCATGAACACCAACTCCAAAGTAGGACCCACTGACAAGGCACCAAACTCCGGAGCTATCTGCCCTGACTATAGGACCTGGGTGTCTCCAGAGCCCTCCGGAGCCCCACTATTTGAGGTAGTATCCAATTGACCGTCTATGAGATCCTGCTGAAGTGTGTATAAGTGCTACCTCTGGGATGACCTCCCAAATCACTTTGAAGTCTTTTAGCCGTATAAACTCATTTGTCTTTACCTCTTCCCCCTTTTATTCGAGGTCTTTTTCCAGTTGCATTGCTAGTTGGTGCTTGGTAGTAATCCTATGGTGTCGGGAGGCTCATCCCCGGGAGTCATGGTCCACGCTGGGGGGAAGGTAATGCATTTATATGCCGAGTTTGGCTTAGAGAGAGGCCACATTTCAGCAAAAAGGAGGCTCTCAGGAGGCAACTCTTAGGCACACTACACACTAGGCTAAGTTTCAATTTCAAGAGCAAAGGTTCACAAGCATAGTTGTCAATATTAAGGGCCCATCAATGGACCATCCTCCTTCGTCAGTCATTGCCCCTGCATTTGGGGGACAGTTACTGCTACATAGAGAACGTGACAGAGCTCTTCAGGAGTTCAATATTCTCTCGGTTATTGTGTGACTCTCCACCCACTGTGACAATGCCCCATGAACATTTGAACACATTTATATACCTTATATGTATGTCCAGGTGAACCTCCTCCCATGTATCCCCCATCACTGACACCCCACACCAATGATCCTCCCCTGCCCTAGTTGTAACCCTTCTGTGATCTAAACCTTCTTTAACAATGATGCCAATAAAATAGCCAAATACAATTAATAGGAAAATGAAATAATAATGGTAGGTTTAACTATAAGAAATATGTATTTAACATAAAAATTAAAAGAAAACTAAAAATAAAATAAAATTTGAAAATTGGGATATTAAAAAATGACAGAATTAGACTCGAACAAGTCCTCCCTGCACATGGTCCACCAGTCCCCTCCATCCAAACCCACACGCGATGCCGGAGCTTCCCAGGTACACTCCCAGAGACTGGAGCCCCCCATCTACCCATGTGCCAGGTGTGCAGGAAATCTAGGTGGAACTGCAACTCCCACCCCACAGCTCAACGGACCCATCCAAGCCACCTGGTGAGGAGACAACGATGGGAAATGGCCATCCCAGGGAATGGAGAGGGCCCGCATCCGCAGGCAGGATCATCCCACCCACCATATCCATGGGATATAAGCCCTCTCTCACTCGGAGTTGGAACGGACATCACCATCCCAGTCGCCCCCGGACTGGGGGAAGAACCACGGACCAGAGCGGACCCGATGGCACTCTCTTGCTCACATATGGTGATTCTTGCAATGCAAGAAACTACAACAATGAGGTGGAGCCAGTGGCCACCCGACAGCCCTTGGGTAGGGAGGGGACGAGCAGTCGAAACACAGGGGCTTCTCTGGGAGTCGGAGGTCGTCCCGAGCACTGCTGTGGCAATGGATGTAGGCCATTTTAAATCAGCACACACCACTCAGAACTGAGTGGGAGAGAGTGCGGTCCACAGTGCGAACCGCGGTCCATGGTTGGTGGCAAGGCCCCAGGATGTGTAAGTTCACTGAGGTTGGTGGGCCACACCTGTGGGAGATGTTCGTGTGGGATGTGGTGGGAGGTGTGGGAGGCGGGCAACATGGGAATTCCAGTGGGTTCTGTGCAATATTTTAGGTAATCTAAGCACCTCTTAAAATATATGTATATATATATATATAAATAACATTTTTGTAAGCAAATACACATATATGCACATATATTTATATATCATTATGCAAATGTTTGTATGTATTGTGAGAATTTTGATTTTTACCAATAAAAAAAAAAAAAAAAAAAATAACAGGCCCGAGAACACACACAAAAAAAAATAAATAAAAAAATAAAAAAATAATGAAAAAAATTTAAAAATTTTTTTTACATTTTGCCTTTCATCACTGTAATATCTGGTGTCCTATATGTACAGTGATATTTTCTTCCATTTATTCTACCCAGTGTCTTACTTTTTTCGCTTTGTTTTCAAAGAAGTTTTAGGTCACAGTAAAGTCACATACAGAATGCAGGGGACTCCCATATACCCAATATCCTCCCCCTTTTCCCCCTTCTCATATTAATATCTTTTTATATGTGGATGGTACATTAGTTACAACTGATATACAAATAGTGAAACACAGCTACTAACCATAGTTAATGATTTACATTATGGTTTACATTTTAAGACTGTACACTTTTATAAATTTTGATGATATTTAACATGGCCTGTGTCCATCATTGCAAGATTATTATATGTCTTCTCATAGCCTGCAGAATATAAATTTGATGATTGGATTTTCCATTTCTGCCAATAAGGCTGTTGGAATTTTAATGGGGGATTGCACTGAATCTGTAACCTGCTTTGGGTAGAAATGATATCTTAACAAGATTTAGTCTTCTAATCCATGAACATGGAATATATTTCAATTTATTTAGGTCTTCTTTGCTTTCTTTTAGCACTATTTTGTAGTTTTCTTTGTACAAGACCTTTATATCTTTGGTTAGATTTCTTCTTAGATAGTTGACTCTATTAGTTGCTATTGTAAATTGAATTTTTTTTCTGGATTTCTTCTTCAGATTGTTCATTACTAGTGTATAGAAATACTACTGAATTTTGCATGTTGATCTTTTACTCTGCCACTTTGCTGAATTTATCAGTTATAGTAGCCTTGCTGTGGATTTGTCAGGATTTTCTGTATATAGGATCATGTCATCTGCAAATAGTAAAAGTTTCACTTCTTCATTTCCAATATGAATGCCTTTTAATTTTTTCTTTTGCCTAATTGCTTGAGCTAGAACTTTCAGTACAAGGTTAAATATTAGTGGTGACAGTTGGCACCATTGTCCAGTTCCTGATCTTAGAGGGAAACCTTTCATATTTTCACCATTGAGTATGATGTTAACTGTGGGTTTTTCATAGATGCCCTTCATCATGTTGAGGAAGTTTCCTTCTATTACTAGTTTTCTAAGTGTTTTTATCAAGAAGGGGTGCTGGATTTTTGTGAAATGCCTTTTCTGCATCAATTGAGATATCATGGGTTTTTTTTTTTTCCCTTTGTTCTCTAATGTGGTATATTACATTAATTGATTTTCTTATGTTGACCCACCCTTGCATACTTGTGATAAATCACACTTGATTATGGTGTATAATTCTTTTGATGTGCTGTTGGATTTAGTTTGCTAGTACTTTGTTGAGGATTTGTGCACCTATATTCATAAGGGGAATTGGTCTGTAATTTTCTTTAATTGTGGTATCTTTATCTGGCATTGGTATGAGGGCAACCTTGGCCTCAAAGAAAGAGTTAGGGAGTGCTCCCTCTTCTTCAAGTTTTTGGAAGAGTTTGAATAGGATTGGTGTTCATTCTTCTTGGAATGTTTAGTAAAATTCCCCTGTGAAGCTGTCTGGTTTGGGCTTTACTTTGCTTGGAAGTTTGTGATTACTGATGCAATCTCTTTACTTTGGTTTGTTAAGATCTTCTACTTCTTTTCGAGTTGTACGTGTAGGCAGTTTGTGTGTTTCTAGGAATTTTTTCATTTCATATAGGTTATCTCATGTTGGCATAAAGTTGTTCATAGTTTCCTTTTATATTCCTTTTTATTTCTGTAAGGTCAGTAGGATATTTCTACCTTTTCATTTCTGATTTTAGTCATTGGGAGTCCTCTCTCTTTTTTTCCTCTGTCAGTCTAGCTAAAAGTTTGTCAATTTTATTGATATTTTCAAAGAGATAACTTTTGGTTTTGTTGATTTTCTCTATTGTTTTATTATTATTTTCTATTTCATCTACCTCTGCTCTAATCTTTATTTACCTGTTTCTGCTCACTTTGAGATTAGTGTGCTCTCCTTTTTCGTTATTCTTCAGTTTTGAGGTTAGCTCACTCATTTGAGATCTTTCTTCTTTTTTTAATGTAAGCATTTAGATCTATAAATTTCCCACCTAGTACCACCTTTGCTCATCCCATAAGTTTTATGTTGTGTTTTCACTTTCATTCACCTCAAATTATTTCCTAATTTCCCTTGTGACTTATTTTTTGACCCATTGATTATGAGTATATTGTTTAATTTCCACATATTTGTGAATTTTCAATTTCTTTCTATTATTGATTTCTAGCTTCATTCCACTCTGGTCAGAGAAGATACATTATATGATTTCAATATTTTTAAATTTATTGAGACTTGTTTTGTGACCTAACATATGGCCTATAGTAAAGAATGACCCATATGCATTATGAGAATAATGTGTATTTTGCTGCTGCTGGGTGAAGTGTTCTATAAAGGTCTGTTAGGGCAATCTGGTTTCAAGTATTGTTGAAGCTTTCTATTTCCTTATTGATCTTCTGTCTAGGTAGGCTATCCATTTTTTAAAGTGGTGTACTGAAATCTCCTACTAGTAATGTGGAAATTTCTATTTCTCCCTTCAAATGTGTCAATATTTCCTTCATATATTTTTGGGTTCAGTTGTTAAGTGCATATATTTATAATTTTCATGCCTTCTTGTTGAATTGACCCCTCTACCAATATATTATGATCTTCTTTGTCCCTCCTAACAGTTTTTTACTTACTTTCTATTTTATCTGATAAATTAGATAGCTACCTCCACTCTCTTTTGGCTATTACTTTCACGGTATATTTTTCTATTCCTTCACTTTCAACCTATTTATGACTTTGAACTTAAGATGGGTCTCTGATAAACAGCATTTAGCTGGGTCATCATGCTCTTTTTATCCATTCTGCCAATCTCTGCCTTTTGACTGGAGAGTTTAATCCATTTACATTTAAAGGAACTACAGATCATGCAGTACTTTCTTCTGCCATTTTGTTACTTTGTTTTTGTGATAATTAAGACTTTTTTGACCCTAAATTCTTCCATTAATGCCTACTTCCATATTTCTCTCTCTCTCTCTTTTTTTATTGTGCCAATTTGAGTCCCTTCTCATTTTTTTCTGAATATATTTCTCACATATTTTCATTGTGGTTACCATGGGATTGAAATTTAACATTCTAAATCTATAGAAATATTTGATTTGAGGGGAACTTACCTTCACTAGCATACAGATATACTTTTCATATGCCATCTGTCCTTCCACCTTATATTTATACTTATTACAATTTATATCTTTGTACATGGTATGTTCCAAATGGTCATCTTATCATTATTTTTTATGCATTTGCATGTGAACACCTATTATGATGTTACCCAGCTTGCTCTGTAACATTATATTACCATGAACACTTCCTAATGTAATATTCCCAGCAGCAGAAGACAGAAATGATGATTCTGTATAAAGATACTTGACTTTCAGCAAACCATCTTCAGTAGATATGTTAACAGAACTTCCCTGCAGTTTATCTATGGTCACAGTACTTTCATTTGACGCATGAATATCTACATTTCCATGAACTGTTCCCAGACATATCACCTTGCCGCCTTTTGTTTGAACATGTACTTTTTGACTCTTAACAGACTGTAAGATGCTGGTCCCTTGTTCAGTTTCAATTTCACAATTATCACACTCAAATTTTTGGACTTTTACACAGCCAGGCCCTGATGACTTGATATTCAAATCAAACTTCAATGGCGCGTTCACCTCCACGGAGGCCTGGGGGTCGATGGTCTCTGACAAGATGGCTATCTCCTTCAGCGGCTCGTCGTACCTCACCTGCAGGCTGTCTAGGCCCCCGGTACCGCCCTCCACGCCGCTCACCGCGACCAACGCTCGGTCGGCGTCGGGGTAGGTGAGTGGGTCCAGGGGCCTCACGGCCAGGTGGCACGGAAGCCGGGTCCGCAGCCGGCCGAATGGGCTCACCAGCAGCGTCCATTCCTTCAGCGTCCTGCGCGCGGGACCGGGCAACGTGACTTCAGAGTCCGACTCCGGCCGGCGCTCGCCCCCACGCGAGCCGTAGGGCTGCACCTGGCAAGTCCGACACGCCGCGCGCCCAGCGGCCTCGCCGGCCCACACCCAGAGCAAACGAAAGCCGTGGTTGCAAGGCCCCCATCCCGAACAGGCGGTGAGCATGGTGTCCCAGTAGAATTTCTTATAAGCCAGGTCTAGTGCTAATGAACTCCCTCAGCATTTGCTTATCTAGAAATGTCTTGATTTATTCTTCACTTTTCAAGCACAGTTTTGCCAGATATAGTATTCTAAATTGACAGTTTTAAAAATTCTTTTAGCACTTTAGATATGCTATCCAAGAGAGTCTTTTTCTTTTAATTGAAGCAATTCAAGTTCTTTTATATTTGAGTTAATATTGTAATTAGATTTATTTCCCATTTGGCTTGTGCTGTTTGAGTTTTCAGTTTTGTTTGGAAGGAGATTTCTTTGCCCTGCTTTTGCTTTCTTTTGTATTGACTGAATTTCACTTTTCCTCACTATATTTTGCACTCCCCATAAACTCATTTTGTAATTTTGGTAGCTATTTTCAGATAATTTAATAGGCATAATTAATATAGTCAAGTTAATTAACTGGTTTAACCTCTTGCTGAGTAAAACAAGTTTACTAATCCTTTCTTTACTTAGATCCAATCTTCTGGTTTAACCCATCTATTGTGCTTTAAATTTCAATATTTTTCTAGAAGTACCATTTAGTTATGTTTCAAATCTTCTTTAATACATCTTGCTTCTTACTCATATTTTTAAGCCTCTCTTTTATTTTCTAAAATATACTAAATATACTTAGTTTACATTTACATCTGCTATTTCCATATAGTTTCATAGTCTCTTATCTGTAATTCTGACATCAAAAAGTTCTCAAAACATTTTTTTTTTCATCCAGAGGGAGGACAACATTCATTCACAAGCAAAATCCAAACTGCACTGATAAGAGCTATTAAAGTTTCTATTTTTAGTATTTCACACATTTTACTCTGACAATTTTTATTATACATCTAATATATATCCTGCTGCTCCAGATCCCACTGAGGCTGTAATGGAATATCCAGCAAATGAACGCCATTAAATTTGTAAAACTCCAGATAGTTCTGAGTTCTGGACCATATTTAGTTCTAACGTTTGGTTTAAATAATTGTATACTAGCTTCTTGGATTTTGTAGATCTAATTCTACTATCTATTGTTGCTGATGGTTTTTAAACATGATACATTATTTTGTTGTCTTTTGACCATGAAGTTACATTTTCTGCCATGTCATCTTTGGAAATTCTTCAGGGCTTGTATTCACTTGTATTCCTCTAGAGGGGATTCATATTTGTTTCTTCCAGTTGTCTGGGATGCTATCAATGAATAACCATTTTAAATTGAACTCCCCATTTGTGAGAACTGGCTTACGTTTATAAATTCTCAAGTTAAATATTTTTTTCCCTCAATGCTAATACAGAAATAAGGATGCTTTCTTGTAGTCTCTTTGTGTGCTGTAAGTTTGTTTTTGTTCATCCTAACATAAAGTTGTGTTTCTCTGAGGTCTCAACACTGTGTGTATGATTCCTAATTGACTCGCCACCATGAATTGGCTTTGTCCTGAACCACACACAGAAATCAAAATGGAAATTCATGATCACCAGTGTTTGGCAGATTCCCTTAAAGTAAGAGCTAAGACCGAGGTTTCCACTTTATTTTGGAATGCTTATTGCTTCTAAAGAGGAAGAGACTCTATGTTTAACATATTTAATGGAGTTTTTTAGCCAATTTCCTTGAGAGGGTCTTTTGGGGTTTCTAGTACATAATATTGCAGGAAGCAGAGCCTCTCCTTTCTCCCTCCTCCATGGCTTTTTATTTTTTAATCCTTCTGCACTGCCAGTCCTGTCAATATGGCTTTAACTCCCAACGTTATAAAAACGCTGCGATATCTCTAAGAATCACATCTGCATTACAGGAAGGAAGACATGGAAAGGACAATGAACAAAATGGTGTGTATTATTTTAATATCTTCCGTTATATCAGTAGACGATTAGCTTTACTAGAAGATTTATGCAGATAGTCCATTAGCCAGAATTGTGTAACACGACCCTCCTTGCTGCAAGAAAAGTGAGAAGTGAGCTGGTCACACTGCATTGTGTATAATGGGTTCTCTTACTAAAGAAGAATGGGAGAATGGATATGTGCTAGGCATCTGGAAGTGTCTTCTGCACCCTGAGATTATCAGAACAATAACAACTATAGAAACATACTTTTTCTTAATCTGGACCACTCAGAGTGACACATTATATATGCTATAAAAGATATGGAAAGATGATCTAGGCAGAGATGAGGTTTTCTCAACCTCAGCACTGACATTTTGGCCCAGACAATTCTTTAATTTGTTATGTGGGTCTGTCCTGTGCATTGTGGGATGTTTAGCAGCCTCTCTGGTCTCTATCTTCTAGATGCCAGTAGCACTCCTCCCCTTGAGTACTGACAACCAAAATATCTCCAGTCATTGCCAAATATCACCTTGGTGTAAAAACCACCCCCCATTGAGAATCACTGATATAGATATAGATGCAGATATGAATGTGTAAATAGATAGGTGGGTAGGTAGACAGATAGATAGTAGATAGGTCGTAGATAGATAGATAGATAGATGATAGATAGTAGATAGATAGAGATTGAGACAGAGAGAGATAGATGTATATATATAGATACACATCTGTGGTTTTATTTTTTTTCATACTCAATACTAAGGTTGTAGCCTTTTGTGTTCTCTTTCTCATTTAATTTGCATTGAAACTGAATGAAGAATTAACTATTACTATCCTCGTTTGCACAGATGAGGAAATCGAAGCTCTCAGGGATGAGCTTGCCTGACGCCACACAGGTGACCAGCCACAGAGCAGGACCTGCGCGACCTGCAGCAGGTTTTATATTTCTTTGATTTGGCTGCGTCTTGCAACCCTGCACCTGCTGTTCAGTGCTTACGTCTGTACCGGGAGGCTGGCTGCTCAGACCCTTGTTCTGCTTCTGCCCCTTTAGCCAGCCACACCTTCTGTGTGGTTCTCTTCCCGCCAGTACCCCTTTGTAGAAAGAACTCCATTTCTCAACGTTTGTTCCAAAGAACCCCAAATCCACGTGGAGATGATTCAGATGTCACATTCGGTGGAGTGTCCCTCCAACAAGAGAGTGCATTGTTCTAATCGTCCACGACCCCCTAATCAGACGATCCTCACTGAGCGTCACTCCACCAGACCACGTGGTCAGAGCCCAGGTCCCCTCGGCCGCTGAGTGCTCACAGCTGTGACCCTGGCAGAGACTGGCCTGTGGCTTTGGGAGCTGCTTTATCCATAATTCTGCTCCCACGGGGACTGACCAACAGCCACTTGGCCTGTTTCGGGATCCGAAGGCCCAGCCCATGCCTCAACCTGGAGCGATTCTGAAGGGCCATGCCAGCTCCAGGGCTCCCCTTCGGACTGGCCGAGGCCTCGGTTTAACCACACTGTTGGCCAGCTTCTGCCCCAGCCGAATCACTCCTTCGTCAATATCTTGTGCGTGCGTCACCTGCGAGCATTCACCGAGGACCTTCCGAGTGCAACTTTTTGTCTCCATGCCGACTTCCAGAGAACCAGCTGAGATAGCTGGTCTTGGCAGTGGATCTAAGGAGAAATGCATGAGGCACTGACAGTTTTTGTTACAAGGGCTATTGTGAGCTTATTGATATAACATCTAAAAAAATGTGTGCCACTTTCTAGTGGCACATATACTTTAATGCAAAGCAAAATTTCTAATCTAAAAACCACGAGGTTCCTAATATAGTGGGAATGTGCATGGTCTCTCACCCTCTCGGTGTGAAGAAGAAAAGCCATTCTCCTCCGCGCCCCTCACGCTTGGCCTTGGCCCCTCTTTCAGGGCCTGGTGGCTCCCCGCCCATTTCCTGGGTAACGTGTCGCAGCCACGGAACAGCAGAGGGCAGCAAATCCTACGCGCTGACGACAGGGGCTCCCTTTGTCAGGGGTTTCCCAAAATCGGAGTCTGGGTATATAATTTCAGGGAACTTTATTGTTGAAGACTGAAAATAACTATGCTATCACTCTGGGGTGACTATTAGAAATAATCAGTAAAAACAAAATCCATATAAATTGACAATAATGATTCTTGGCATAAACCCCAAAGCACATGATGCATTTTAGTTCTCTCCCCTCAGTGCCTCGTTTTCTGAAAACTCTGAGCCAACAGGTTAAATGTTTACACTTGAGCCTCCACGAGCACCTTGTCACTTTCCCATTCAGTCCTTTTTTCTCCTCTTCCACTCATTGGCCAAAGGTAATTAGGAAGCAAATGTGAAGGAACATCCAAGATTCCAAATGGCCTCAGACCACAGAACCAATAGGCTTTTCCCTCTATCAGCCATCCATGCTCACACCTAAGCCTCACTAACTTAGGTGTCGTTGAAGGTGGAATAGTCTTATGAGAAAAGTTGGGATCATGTATCTTGCCTTGCTGTCCACCAGTGATCGTGTATGTCTACATTCATTTTGCAAGGACTCTACCATTATAATCAATAAAGCAAAAAGCATTTCTCAGTATTTCCCAGAATCTATGCTAGAAAAGTGGACACAATCGAGGAACAGCCTATGAGATGCCATATTCTGCCTGGGATCCCCTCTGTGGTAAATCATGTACCACAACCAAAGACATTTTCTTATCCTTAAACCGTGTTCCCGTGCTTATGAGCACATTTGTACACATATTCAATACATAAATTTATTATTAGTTAAGGGTGGCCATTGGAACCACAGTGGATCTTTTTTTTTTTTTTTATCTGCAAATCAAAAAAATTTTTTTTTTAATTGTGGGTAAAAATCAAAATTTTCACAATACAAACCAATATTTGTAAAATGATATATAGATATATATGCATATATGTGCATTTGCTTACATAAATGTTATTTTTTTTTCATATATATTTTAAAAGATGCTTAGATTACATAAATGTTGCACAAAAATTACAGGGATTCCCATGATCTCTACCTCCCACACCTCCCATAACATCTCACATAAACATCTTTCATTAGTGTGGCACATCACCTGCAATGGATATACACATCCTGGGGCTTTGCCACTACGCATGGACCACAGTTCACATCGTAGACTACACTCTCTCCCACACAGTTCTGCATGGTATACGCTGATGTAAAATGGCCTATATCCGTCGCCACAGTGTCACTCAGGACAATCCCCAAGTCCTGAAAAAGCCCCTGTATTACAACTTCCCTTCCCCTCCTCACCCCAAAAGCGTCTAGTAGCCACTGGCTCCACCTCACTGTTATAATTTCTTCCATTGCTTGAATCCCAATATGTCTACAACAGAATACCATTAAGTCCACTCTAGTCCATAGCTCTTCCCCCAATCCTGAGGGGACTGGAATGGTGATGTCCACTCCACCTCCAAGTGAGAGAGGGCTTATATCCCATGGATATTTTTAGTTCTTTTTTTTTCGTTCTTTATTTTTATTTTTTTAGTTCTTTATTTTTAGTTCTTTTTTTTCTGAGTTTCCTTGTATTTTATCTCTTGCATTTAAGCTTATCATTATTATTTCATTTTCCTATTAATTGTATTTGGCTATTATATGGGCTTCATCTTCAAGGAAGGTTTAGGTCACAGAAGGGTTACAATGGGTGCTGCAGAGGAGCATTGGTGGGGGGTGTCTGGGATGGGGGATTCATGGGAGTAAGTTCATCTGAATACACATGAAAGATATATAAAATTGTGCAAATGATCGAGGGATGGGGCATGGTCACAGTGGGTAGACAATCACTCAATAAATGAGGGGATACTGAATTCCCAGCCTGGAGAGCTCTGCCACATTCTCCAAGGGAGCAGTAACAGTCCCCCGAGTGCAGGGGCAGTGTCTGGCAAAGGAGGATGGCCCACTGTTGGATTCTTGTTATTGATGAGTCTTTGCTCTTGTAATTGAAACTTGGCCTAGTGTTATGGGGTGCCTAAGAGTTGCCACGTGAGAGCCTCCCTGTTGCTCAAATGTGGCCTCTCTCTAAGCCAAACTCAGCATATGAATGCATTACCTTCCCCCCAATGTGGGATATGACTCCCAGGGATGAGCCTCCCTGGCAACGAGGGACTAATACCAAGTGGCAACTGGAAACATGACTGGTAAAAAACCTTGAATAAAAGGGGGAAAAGATAAAGACAAATGAGTTCATGTGGCTAAGAGACTTCAAAGAGAGTCGGGAGGTCATCCCAGAGGTAACTCTTACGCACACCTCAGTAGGATCTCACAGAACACCAAAGTGGATATCACCCCACACAGAGGGACTCCTGAGGGCTCTGGAGACACCCAGGTCCTATATAAGGGGGGATAGCCCCAGAGATTGATGCCTTATCAGTGGGCTCTACTTTGGAATCTGTGCTCCTGAGAGTGACAGAGTTGGACTCAAGTAAGTCCTACCTGCATGTGGTCCACAGTGGATTTTAATGTTTATTACAGAAGTCAGAGTGAAAACTGCCCTGACATGGTATAGAATGAATCTTCTTGACTCCCTTCCTTATTTTCCCAAGTCACTGGAGCCTTCTTTTTCAGATATTAGGGTGAAATGTTGTATACTCACCATTCTTTTATTTTTTTCATAGCCATTGATTTTTATCAAAGGGACAATTTCTAGGCTTCTGGAAGATTCAACCATGGAATTCAGTTTCTGAGTTTCTCTCTAAATGCAGGATGGTCTTCACTGTTTTTAGCATAAGACTTATTCTCTCAAGGACAGAGAGCCCTAAGGTGTGGGGTGTCATCCACCAGCCATGAGTAGATTGCCTGCTTTATTGAGAAGCCTGGTAGCAATGAAGAACTTCCTTGTTATGTTTTGTGGCTAGACATGTACTTTTCCTGAACCATGATCTGTTGCTGATAAGTTGGCTCATGTTCCTGTATCATCTCTCTTGTTTGGAAGCTGGACCAGAAAAGCCAATGGTGAAGAGGGTTCACTTAGGTTCTTCTCCAGCCCTACCATCCCTGTTAATATGCAAAGAGGGAAAGGACTTCAAATGTTTTCTCTTTTTCCTGCCTTTCATGTGGCTAAAGACTTATTAAATCCAAGTGCAAAGATATTGGGGTGGGGGTGGGGGCTTCAGAAGTTATCTTTATTTCCACATTTTTTTCAGCTCATCTTAAGAAAAGTTTCTCTGTCAATTTCATATGTTTAAATGGACAAAAATAAAATTGTATCTGACATATTTTTTAGAAATTGCAGTGTGAGACTAGAGACCTCTCCTAGTTTCAGCATAGTAGAAGTTTTATTTCTTTTCATTTCAATGTGGTTGACAGAGGAGATTTTGATAAATGTGCAGATACTCTGCCACATTTGCTGGACAAAATGCTAAAGCCTTCCAAACTTCTCAAAAAAAATTAGAGCAAATTCTTCTTCCCCATTCCATCAGGTAGCAAGTTGGGACACAAGACATTTCTCTTTCTTCTCAAGTCTGTGATTCTGGGTGCCTCTGAGCTAACATGTCTTTTTCTGTAATTAAGTCAACATGATCATCCACTACCAGTCCTTTCAAGGTTATCACAGCTGTACCACTGGTATTTCCAGAGAGGCTGTAATGTGGGCAAAAATTGTCTTTATGCAGACTCAAGAGAGATTTAATTGAGATTCACTGTGCACATTAAAATGCAAATGTTTGTGATGTTCATTGTAATAAACGTGCGACTATGTGATTCAATATCTAACCGGACCCAAGGCAATGCCTGCAGCATGGTGCAATGAAGAGCACATTCCATCAGAGTAGAAAATATTTCTGATGAGGTATAGGGGGCCGGGACTGAAATGGGAACGCCCTGGTGAATGTGGCCAATTACAAACACATTCTCATAATTGACTTGTTATAGTACATTCAGACTAGGAGGCGAATTTCCCTGAGCTATTTGAAAATGCATTCCCCTCCTGCTTGAATAGGATGCACAAATGTTTTCCTTCTAACTGCAACTGCATAGAGTCCAAGGATTGATCTATAAAGTCCAGCATATGCTGACAAACATTTTAAACCTAATATGTAAAAAAGGCTAATTTAGAATTAGGTGTACCGAGTTCAAAATGAAGCATCTTGTGAACAAAGGGCAGCAACCCCTGGCATCGCTCTTCAACTACTCTGGAGCTTTTCAGCTCCTTCCTTCGGTTTCTTCCACTCTGGAAGTCCATTCTGAGAAAGATGTTGTGGAAGATTGCATGTTAAATAGCTCTCATTTCTGAAGCCACAGATATAAGGAATCTTGTTGGCTTCCATGACTCAGAAGAACTGGTCACCTAAGAGAAGTGTTTATATTTTGTGTGTGTTCTGAATCTTGAGGTTCAAATTCAAGTGTGTGATTTTTTAGGATATTATATTTCAAGGATAATTTTACATATCTCACCCAAGAGTTTCGGTTCAGGAATAAGGAAATATGTTGTACTAGTTTCTTTTTTCCCCCACATACCATACGATATTTATTTTTAAAGAAGCTTTAAATTACATAAATGTTACATTAAAAATACAGGGGATTCCCATATGCCCCACTGCCTCCCCATCCCATACTTTCCCACATTCACAGCATCTTTCATTAGTGTGGTACATTTCTTACAATTGATGAACACATATTGAAGCATTGCTACTAACCATGGAATATAGTTTACATTATAGTTTACAATTCCCCCCACACAATTTTATAGGTTGTGACAAAATGTATAATGGCCTGTATCCGTCATTGCAATGTCATGCAGAGCAATTCCAATGTCCCAAAAATGCCCCTTGTTACACCTATTCTTCCCTCTCCCTCAGCCATCAACAACTAGCTTCCAAACTTCTCAAAAAAAATTAGAGCAAATTCCATGGATTCATCTCATAATTCCCTTGAAACTTATTTACTGACTTGAAGAAGAAAAAAAGAATGTTTATAGAGGTCTCTTGGACATGTGGTGAAACACTAGGCATACACGTTTTTCTTCTTCTTCTTCTTCCTGAGAAACCACTGGAAAAAAAACAAGAATAAACCAATAGTGGCAAAGAGAAGTAAGTGGGGGATATAGATGCCATGGATGAATAGCTCTAAAAATTCTGAAGGAGAATTGTGGCTAGGAATGGGTTGACACATAAAGCGGGTGATGAATGCAGAAGTGTAGAATATGTCTTGAGGGAGTTGCTGAGGAAGTAGCAGCCAGTCCTCCTAAAGGAACCTCAGAGAGGTTCTGGGATCAGAGGCAGCATATATCTTGGAGGCGTGGGGGAGAGCAGGAATGATAAATTTAGAAGAAGAGAAGAAGAGAAAAAGAACCATTAAAGGTCAGTATATGGGACAACTGCATAAAATGTTATGTGGCTTTTCCCTCCCTCCCTTAGATGCAGAGAGAATGCACCCAATAATAACCAGAAGGGAATATACCAGGCAGATATGTCTGATATTAAAATAAATTTAATTAAATGTTTGGAAGAATTTAAGTCTTCTGCCATAACTTAGGGGACATCAGGCCACAACTTTCTTCTTTCTGGCATTAGAGTGGAATGCAATCTTGCAACCACCCTCCATCCCTCTAACCCTAGAGTTAAACTTGATAATTAACATGTTATGCCTTGAGATCTGCTCATAACTTTCACCTGGGAGAGAGCCCTAGCCAGGAAACAGACTGACATCACTGATGCTTGAAGAAAACCATTCCAGAATAATAAAAGATAACTATGACAGCATATTTCTCGTTGGAAGCAATGTAAGCTAGCACACAATGGAACAGCATTGTTAAAATACTGAAAAGAAAACCCTGGAATTCTTTATCCAGTACATGCATCTTTCAAACATGGAGCAAAATAAAGATTTCTCATACACATAAATGCTGAACGAATTCTTCACTAGCATACCTATACTACAAAAAAAAAAAAAAAAAAATCTTTTCCACAAAAAATGACCATTTAAAGCAAAAACAATAACATTGTATTTGGGGATTTATAATCTACATATAAGTGAAATGTATAACAACAATACCATCACGGCTGGGAGGGGAGAAAGGGAAGTATATTGTGGTAAGGTTCTTACAAGGGAAATGGTGTAATAGGATTTGAACGTATAGTCTGCTATGTGTAGGGAAGAAGATGTATACTATTTGCCCTAAAACTGCTTCTGATATAATACAACAAAGAGTTATAGCTAATAATCCAACAAAGAAGATAAAGTAAAATCATGAAAGTAATTAATTTAAAAAAGCATGAAAAGAGGAAAAATAGAATAAAGAACAAATGGAATAGGAATCAGATTTGTGAAGCATTATACATTATACCTAGTAATAGGAACATTCACATTAACAGTAAATGGTCAAAAAACCAAAATAAAAAGCCGGTAATTGTCAGATTGGATGAAAAAGCATGACCCTATTACATGCTGCCTACAATTAAAGTACTTAACAAAGACATACTATTTTAAAATGAAAAGAATATAAAATTTGTGTAATCTAATCACATATCAAAAGGAACCTTGAGTGGCTATATAAATATCAGACAAAGCATATTTCAGAGCAAAGAATGTTACTGGGTAAAGCACATCATTTAATAATGTTAAAGGAATCAGTCAACATGTGTCTAATAGCAGAGCTTCAACCATATGAAGCCCAAATGATAGAACTCAAAGAGAAATATACAAATCCATAATTATGGTCAGCAAATTAAACAGCTCTATCTCAACAAAATGGATAGAACAAGTAGACAGAAAATCAGTAAGGCTACAGAAGACATCAGCAATTCTATCAACCACCTTGGCCTATTGGGTATTTATAAACCACTCCATCCAAGAGCACACAATATTAAAAATGATTCAAAGGTACATGGATCATTTACAAAGCAAACTATATTCTGGGCTATAAAACAAGGATCAATGAATTCAAAAGTATTCAAGCCATAAAGGGTATGTTCTCTGGCCACAATGGAACTAAATTAGAAATCAGCCATGGCAGTAAGTACAGACGGACACCATCTCTAGTTAATGCTCCTTCTTGGCATGTGTATAGCATGTATTAATTGATTCAGTCTTTCAAACAGAAATGCTGACGTTTTCCTCAATTTCCCCGCTTTCTCTTGGTGTATTCTGCTGATTACAGCCCTGTAATTGTTCTCAAATCTGGCCTATCTTTTCCCGTCACATGGACATCTCCTTAGCTTGGATCCATTTCATCACATTTTGTCGCTTCGTAAAAAAAGTAATCAGTGAGAATGAGTGCAATTGCTATGGGCTGAAAGGACTAGAATTTCCTTTCAAGGCGTTCTAATATTTCAGCTCATTGTGAAAGAAAATGGGAAACACAATTTAGGTCTTCTCTATGGAGATGACATACATTCAGGACACAAACCTCTTGAGTGAATTCGAATCTGACTATAACGAACTGTGTATATCATCAGAGCAAACGGGCTTCTGTCATCAGTCCCAGGCTAAAATGTGCCAGATTACTAAGTCAGAAGAAAAAAGAGAAAAGACAGAGCTTCCCCAGCAGAGCGGGCACAGACTTACGCAGACTGGAGTTTCTGAAATCCCCTTCTGCTTCCAGATTAATAGGAAACACTTCCCTCACCACGTCCTTTCTCATTTCAATACAACAACATTCTTTAACATACATAAAACGACTTAAGGAAGAACCACTTTGCTGTTCAGCCCCTAAGAAGCAAGTGGTGCTTCATTTCTATAAAGTTTTAAAATAGCTCCCCCTCATCTCAGCCTCGACACTCTGGCTCTTACTTAAGTGGCAGGAAGATTGTGCAGAAAGAACCAACTGGCACAACATGCACAGACGCAGAGAGGAGGCAGCAGCAGTTCACAGCTATGTCCTTCAACGCCGAGAACAAGGAGGAAGCGTTCTACAAGGCGAGCCAGATCAGAGCCGGTTCTCTGGTTCCTTGTGTGAGAGGATGACCCAGCGACCCTCGAGGGTGGGTGAGGTTGTGATTTCTGACCAGTAGACTCGGGCAAAGGTGGTGGGTTCCCATGCTCACTGCTGTGCTATCTCACAAGGGACCCCATCCTGCCAGCAGACCCCTCCCAGTTTCTCTCTCCCCTGCTGGCAGGCTGGGTTCCATCTTACAGCCACAAGGAAATGAACTTGGCCAGCAACCTGAGGGAGTTTGCACGCAGATCCAGATGGAACCCAACCCTGACCAAAACCTTCACTGCAGACGGGAGGGGACTCAGCTAAGCTGTGGCCAAATCCTGACCCACAGAAACTGAGACAGTAAATGGGTATTGCTTTAATCTGCTAAATTTCTAGTAATTTGTTTTATAATAAAAGATAACTAATATAAACTGGAATGTGAGATCAAATTTACTATAGGTCTTCTTTAATTTTGTTGTATGTGTGCATAATAAACTATATAGCATTCTTTTTAAAAAGAATAAAATTAAGAAAAATGTAATAATCTGTTTTTAAACCCCTCTCCCCCTTGTTTCCACTTATTTACCTGTGGTCTGTTTTGTTCCCTCAAAATGTCAACACACTTTGCACACACTATAGCATCCAGCACCCTTGGTTCTCAATAAATGTTGGTGAAATATAAAACAAAGTGGGCTCGTTATCCTGAACTTCCCTTAGAAAATAATTTTATTTTTCCCTCAGAGTACAAAATGGTTTACAATCTACTTGTTCTTATTCACTGGGTGCTTTTCCCATTAAAAACCCATTGCCTTCTTTACCTTACCTACCGTCAACACACCTGACAGCTCCACTTTTATAAACAATCACATTTTTCATGGGCATTTGTTGGGAGAAGTAGAGGTCTAGCCTCACTCTAGAGAAGGACAACAAAGAGGATGACTACCCAGGAGTCGGCTTCCCCAACCTGGAGACAAGCAACACAGAGCAGAGAGACAAATAAGCACCCCGTAACCATGAATAAACATCACCCAGCCATGAGTCAACACAGATGCTCGGAACGGCTCCACGCTAAGCCACGTGTGAGAAGGAGCTGGGAAATGTGGACAGGTGGGTTATTGGAATCCTCGTTAGGTCGGGGACAGGGGGTAGGGCAAGGAGGAACTAGCACACATTCAGCTCACCGGCTTCATCTACGTGGATGGGGTCGACTCCGCACCTGGAAAAGTTCTGCCAAAAGATTAGGCTGCTCAAAGAGAGGGACCCTCGGAAAGGGGATGGAAAGACACGTCTTTATCTTTGCTTCTCTGTTAGTACATCTCCCATGAGATATACAAATACATGTGTATATATATATTAGTCTACTTCCATCATTTACTTAGAGTTTGCATCAAAATCCCCAACTATATTTGTGGATGGTCTTTTTTTCCCTTTTATTTCTGTCAGTTTTTCCTTTATGCCTTGTCCTAGAATTTAGGAGCATAAACATCAAGGATTGTTAATACCTTCTGGTTGGTTTGCCCTCAGTCATTATAAAATGACCCTCTTTATATCTTGTCTCAAAGCACCTTGTCGGATATTAGTGTATCTATCCAACTCAGTTTGGATAGTGTTGGCATGGCATATCTCTTTCCTTTCTTTTACTTCCTATCTTCCTGTATCCTTAACCTATACAGAAAATCTTAAGTCATTTAAGGTTGAACCTTTTAAACTGTTCAAGAGAAAAGATATAGAAAAATGCACACGTTAACTGAATAGATTACTAAATTCTTTTCCAATGAACACCCAGGTAAAAAATTAGAACCTTCAAGCTCTATTTCTGCTTTGGGTCAGGATGGAGTCACAGGCACCGGATTCGCAGTCCCACATTAGACAACTAGAAAACCAAACCAGACTTAGGTATCAAAAATGCTCTCAGGCTTTGGGCAACAGGCAATGCAGGACTGTGTTAGGAAAACAATGAGACAGGCTCTGTGGTTGCACCAGCTGCTTCCTGAAGGGTTTCCAGAGACAGCATAGAGAAATGGAGCCCAAAGAGAACCCAGCAGTCACACTTAGCTGAAATGAGAGAGAGATTGGTGTTTGTAGAGCCCAAGGTGGCTTGAGTTTGCAAGACAGAGTAGTAGAGAGGAAGGAGAGAGAGAGAGAGAGAGAGAGAGATACAGAGACAGAAAGATAGTCAGAGAACTCTGGAGATCTATGGGGGGAGAGGGGGTCACCTCGCGTTTCTGGCTGAGGACCAATCTAAGCATTTGTGACTAGAAATTATGCAAGGCCATTCACAGAGCCACAACAGGGAGGGAATATTTCACGTTTCCATCAGCCAAAATGGATTTTAAAACGTCATATCACACACACACCTGGGTGCAGTCCTCAGAAAGATACGCTCTTTACAGTGGAGCTCAATTCGCCTAGAACTAAAAATCCAGACTCCACCTAACAAAGCCTAAAAGCAAGTCCTAAAGGATCAAACTGATTCCAAATAAATTAACTGCTCACTAGAACAAAATCCACCACCTTCTAAAAAAAATAAAATAAAATCAAGCACCAGCTAGAATTAAATTCACGATATTTATTATGTATGTCGCAATGAATATAGCAGGCACGTAAACAAGCAGGGAAATAGGGTCTGTGAATTAGGGGAAAAGTCAATCAGCATAAACAGGGACGGAAATGAGAGAGATGATGCAATTAGCAGATAAGGACCTTAAAACAGCTGTTATAAATATTTTCCATATGTTCAAGAATATAGAGGAAATAATGAATGTTATGAGAAGATAAATTGAAGGCATCAAAATAGTCCAAATGCAACATCTGAAATAGTTAACACACTGAATTACATAAACAGCAGATTAAGACCCCAAAGATTTGAAAATATGAAGAAATGATTTTTTAAAAACCATCCAAAACAAAGCACAGTGAGAGCAAATTCTCTGAAAATAAAAATTAATAGAATGCCGATTATCTGTGGGATGATATTAAGCAGTCTAATGTAAGTGTAAGTCGTGTTCCAGAAAGAGAAGAAGGAAAAGAAAAAAATATTTGAAGGAACAGAATTTTCCAGCTGAGCCAAAACCTAGTGAATTATATTGCCGGCAGAACTGCATTCCAAGAAATGCTAAAGGAAGCTCTTCAGGGGAAAGAAGGGTGATTGCAGATAGAAATGTGGAAATACAAAAAGATAGAAAATGACCAGAAATGGTAAACCTGTGGGTAAGCATAAATCCTCCTTAAAAGATAATTGACTGTTTCAAGTAAAAATAACAACAGTGCATTGTGGAGTTCATAATATATGTAGGAGTAAAATTATGACAACAATAAGACAAAGGAAGATAGAGAAGAAATGAAAATGTATTATTAGTAGGTTTTTTATGTATTCATTTTTTGTTAGAGAAATTGTAGATTTATAGGAAAAATCCTGCAGGAAATACACAATTCCCTTATAACATCCCTCTCACACACAGCTTTCCCTGTTATTAACAGTTTGCATTAGTGGGGTGCTTCTGTTACATTGATGAAATAATATTCTTAAAATTAGAGTAGTATCTATAGCCCATAGTTTATATTTGGGCTCACTGTTTTTGTTGTACAGTCCTATGTTCTTTTAATTGTTGTTCTAGTAACATATACAGCCTAACATTTCCCCTTTGGGCCACATTCAAATATATAATACAGTGGTATTAATTCATCCACAATATTGTGTATCACCAACGCCATCTATATTAGTCAGCCTAAGGGGTGCTAAAACTGGGTTGGTCTTTATAAAGGGTATTTATTTGGGGTAGAAGTCCACAGATAACAGGCCATAAAGCATTAAGTTTCTTCTCTCACCACAGTCCATTGCCACGTGTTAGAGCAAGACAGCTGCCGGCGTTTGCCAGGGTTCAGGCTTCTGGGGTTCCTCTCTTCCCAGGGCTGTGTTTCCCTCCGGGCTTAGCTCTCCTGGTTCCTCGACAAGGTCAGCTGCAGACGATCAGACGAACAGCTTGCTTCTCTTCTCCTGGGGCCTTTTTCCAACATCAAAACTGCTTCTCAAAAGACTGCTTCTCAAAAGACTGCTTCAACTGTCCTTTGCCTTGCCTTTTATATTCGATTCCCCACCCACCAAGGGGTGGGGCTCAACACCCTAATCCTAGCCTAATCATGCCCAGATTAACAGATCAGTTTACAAGTATGATTCAATTATATTTTTGGAATTCATAATTACATCAGAGTGCCACATTCCACCCTCTGAATTCCAAAAATACATTACAATATTTTAAAAAACTTAAATCAGTAACAATCCAAGTACAAAATCATATCATAATCAGTTTAAAGAAATACAGTTCATCTTCAGGCAAAGTCCCATCTGCTATAGACCTTTGAAACTTACAAAACCATTTAACTGCTTCCAATACACAAATGGAAAGACAAAGGATAAGCATTTTCAATATCATAAGAAGAAATTGGGATGTTAAACATGAGTCATGGGTCCTCTACAGTTCAGTAAACCTACAGGGCATCCTCCATTCAATTTCAAAGTCTGAGAGTCATTTTTAAGATGTTTTCTCTTCCTTGGGGCCACATGGGAACCCACCCTTTCCACAGGCTTGCCCAACGGCCATTTTCTTGGTTCTACCCTCATCAAGCATCTGGGTGTGGACCAAGCTCCAGACCTCATCCTCCAAGAGTGTTGGGGTGATTGCCACACCTTACCCAATCTTTGGGTTAGAGTCTTAGCCCCCTTAGTACACTGAGGTGAAGACAACATTCCCCCTAACCTTTGGCATACAGGTTTAACCCTTTCAGAGCAACGAGTTGACCACCTGGCTTTCCCTAACCTTTGGCATACAGGCTCAACTCTCTCAGAGCAATGGGTTGACCACCTGGCCTTCCCTAATCCATGGGGGACAGGTACACCCCTCTCAGACCAATGGGGTGTTGACCTTAACCACCCTAATATTTGAGGAATGTGCTTCAACCTCCCTGCACCCTGGGGTGGCAAAACTCTTCCTGAACATCGGGTGGGGACATCCACCCTCTTCAACTGCTGGGGAAAACTCACCCTCTCTGTATATATGGGTGGGGCTCCTCTCTTGGCCCAAGGAGATGTCTTAATCCCAGATCTCTGCTTCCACGGTTTTCTTCTTAAAGCTTTTTCTCCTTCAGTCTCTCCTTTCCATGTCCTCTTTTGTCCAAGCTGACAGTGGTTTTGTTCATACAGCATTCTCAAAAACGTTGTTGGTTTAGCATGCAAGAAGCAGGGGTCCAAGCCATCAGACAGTAAGACTTTCCACAAGTCTTTCCGAGATAACTGCATTTTCAATTCTGAGTTATGAGTTCCAAGTTTAGTAAAGTCTTCAAATAGGACATTTTCATCTGGAAATTTTATTTCCAGACACTTGGAAGTTTCTGTTTTCTTTGTGCCCAAAAGTTCAGTCGTTAGTGTATTTCGCTCATCTAGTATTTTGTTATAAGCTGCAAGTAGAAGCCAAGCCACATTCTCCGAGTTTACCTTGGAAAGTTCTTCAGCTAAATGCTCTGGTTTGCCATTTTCAAATTCTGTCTTCCATATAACACCAGGAGTTAACTTAAGTTCTCTGCAACTTTAAAACATGGATCGCCTTTCCTCCAGTTTCCAATAATAGTTTCATCATTTACTTCTAAGGCATCATAGAAAGTCTCTTTAGCGTCCATATTACTATCAACAGTTTCTTCAAAGCAATCTTGGCCTTTTCCATCAAGCATTTCACAATTCCTCCAAAAAATAACCCTTACCCATTTATAAAACTGTTCCAACATTTTGGTAATTACAAAAGCACTACCTCACTCCTGGTACCAAATTCTATATTAGTCAGCCTAAGGGGTGCTAATGTAAAATACCAAAAATGGGTTGGTCTTTATAAAGGGTATTTATTTGGGGTAGAAGTCCAGATACCAGGCCATAAAGTGTTAAGTTTCTTCTCTCACCAAAGTTCACTGCCACGTGTTGGAGCAAGACAGCTGCCAGCATTTGCCAGGGTTCAGGCTTCTGGGGTTCCTCTCTTCCCAGGGCCGCGTTTCTCTCCAGGCTTAGTTCCTGTTTCCTCCACAAGGTCAGCTGCAGATGATCAGACGAACGGCTTGCTTCTCTTCTCCTGGGGCCTTCTTTCCAACATCAAAACTGCTTCTCAAAAGACTTCTTCTCAAAAGACTGCTTCTCAAAAGACTGCTTCAACTGTCCTTTGCCTTGCCTTTTATATTCGATTCCCCACCCACCAAGGGGTGGGGCTCAACACCCTAATCCTAACCTAATCATGCCCAGATTAACAGATCAGTTTACAAGTATGATTCAATTATATTTTTGGAATTCATAATTACATCAAACTGCCACACCATCCACTACAAAACCTTTTCCACCAACCCAAACAAAATCACTGTAGCCATTAAGCATTAATTTCCCATTCCCTACCCTACCCCAGCTTCTAGTAAACTGTATTCTATGAATTTGCTTATTCTAATAATTTCATATCAGTGAGATCACACAATATTTGTCCTTTTGTGTCTGGCTTATTTCATTCAACGTGACGTCTTCAAGGTTCATCCATGTTGTTGCATGCATCAAGACTTCACTCCTTTTCATGGCTGAAGAATATTCCACTATATGTATTTACCACATTTTGTTTATCCCTTCATCTGTTGATGGATACTTGGGCTGCTTTCATCTTTTAGCAATTGTGAATAATGCTGTTATGCACATCAGTGCACAAGTATCTGTTCAAGTCCCTGTTTTCAATTCTTTTGGATATATACCTAGAAGAAGGATTGCTAGGTCATATGGCAGTTCTATATTAGCTTTCTAAGGAACTGCCAAATTATTTTACACAGCAGCTGCCCCATTTTGCATTCCCACCAGCAAAGAATCAGTGTTTTTATTTTTCCACAACTTCTCAAACACTGGTACTTCCCCTCCCCTCCCCTTTTCTCCCCGTCCCTCCTTTCCCTTTTCTTCCCTTCCCTTTCTTTTGGCAATAGCAGCCTTTCTAGTGAGTCGGAAATGGTTTATCATTTTGGTTTTGTTTTACATTTCCAAAATGGCCAATAATATTGAGCAGCTTTTCATAGGAGTTTGGCCATTTGTAAACCTTTGGAGAAATGTCAATGCAAGTCTTTCGCTCAGTTTTTTCATTGGGTTGTTTGTCTTTTTGTTGTTGACCTGTAGAATTTCTTTATATATTTTGAATATTAAATTCCTAGCAGATATGTGGTTTCCAAATATTTTCCCCCATTCTGTAGGTTTTTTTTTTTTTCTGACAAACTTTTTTGATGCACAACAGTTTTTAATTTTCATGAGATTTCATTTAATTTTTTTTTAATTTTCTTATTCATGATTTTTGTATAAGGGCTTAGAAACCATTACATAACATAAGATCCTGAAGATGGTTCCCTGTGTTTTCTTCTAGGAGTTTTATAGCCCTGATTTTTATACTTAGGTCTTTAATCCATTTCAAAATTATTTTTGAATATGGTACATATGGTTTTGTATACAGTATATGGATATCCAGCTTTACTGGCACCAGTTTTTGAAGAGACTTTTCTCTTTTGAGTGGACTTGGCACCCCTTTCAAAAATCAATGGGCCATACATGTCAGGGTTAGTTTCTGAATCCTCAATTCTATTCCATTGGCCTGTGTGCCTGTCCTTGTGCCAGTACCGTGCTGTTTTAATTACTATAGCTTTGCAATGTGTTTTAAAATCAGCACACATGAGTTCTCCAATTTAATTCTTCTTTTTTTTTTTTGAAAGATAGTTTTGGCTGTTCGGTGCCCCTTATCTTCAATATATTTTGATGACTGTCTTTTCCACTTTTGCACAGAAGGTTGTTGGAATTTTGAATGGGATTGTGTTGACTCTGAATACCACTTTGTTTTTTGTTTTTTTAAAGATTCATTTATTTCTTTATCTCCCCCTCCCCCCTCATTGTTTCGCACTCACTGCTTGCTCTTTGTGTGTTCTTCTGTGCCTTCTTGTCTTCTCTTTAGGTGGCACTGGGAACCAATCCTGGGACCTTCCAGAGTGGAGAGAGGTGCTGAATCTCTTGGACCACCTCAGCTCCCTGGTCTGCTGCATCTCCTATTGTCTCTCCCTGTGTCTCATTTTGTTGCATCATCTTGCTGTGCCAGCTCTCCACGCATGCCAGCACTCCATGTGGGCCCAGTCACTTGAGCCACATCCATTTCCATGAATACCCCTTTGGGTAGAATTGACTTTTAACAATATTTAGTCTTCCAATCCATGAACATGAAATGTCCTTCAATTTATTTAGATTATCTTTTATTTCTTTTAACAATGTTTTGTAATTTTCCATTCATTTATTCCTAGATATTTGATTCCTTTCATGGCTATTGTAAATAGAAATTTTCTCTTGATTTACTCCTAAGATGGTTCATTAATAGTATATAGAAACACTACTGATTTCTAAGTATTGCTTTTTTACCCTGCCACTTACCTGAATTATTTATTAGCTCTCGTAGCTTTTTTTGTGGATTTTTCAGTATTTCTATATATAGAATCATGTCGTCTGCAAACAGGGAATGTTTTACTTCTTCCTTTCTAATTTGGATAACTTCTATTTCTTTTTCTTGCTTAATTGCTCTGGCTAGAACTTCCAGTGGTGAGAGTGGTCATCCTTGTCTTGTTCCTAATCTTAGAGTGAAAACTTTCAGTCTTTCACCCTGGAGTAAGATATTAGTTGTGGGCTTTTTAATATATGCTTTTCATCATGTTTAGGAAGTTTCCTTCTACTCCTAGTTTTCTGAGTGTTTTTATCAAGAAGGGGTACTGGATTTTGACAAAGGACTTTCTTGCATCAGTTGAAATTATCGTGTGTATTTTTCCCTTCGTTCTACTAATATAGTATATTACATCAATTGATTTCTTATGTTGAAACACCCTTGCATTCCTGGGATATATCCCACTTGATCATGATTTATAATTCTATTAATGTGCTGTTGGACTTAGTTTGCTAGTATGTTTTTGAGGATTTTTGAATTTATGTTCATAGAGGCTAGTGTAATTATCTTTTTTTGTGGTGTCTTTTTCTGGCTTTGATATTAGGATGATATTGGCCCCAAAGAATGAGTTAGGAAGTGTTCTCTTCCCTTTGATTTTTTGTAAGAGTTTGAGCAGGATTGGTGTTAATTCTTCATGGAATGTTTGGTAAAATTCACCAGTGAAGCCATCTGGTCCTGGGCTTTTTTGGTTGGGAAGTTTTTGATTACTGCTTCAGTCTCTTTAAATGTTATTGGTCTATTGAGATCTTCTATTTCTTCCTGAGTCAGTGTAGGTAATTTGTATAGTTCTAGGAACTTTTCCATTTCCTCTAGGCTATCTAATTTTTTGGCATAAGGTTGTTCATATTATCCTCTTATAATCCTTTTTTTTTTTTTTCCTTTTTTTTTTAAAAGAGGTACCAGGGATTGAACCTAGGACCTTGTACATGAGAAGCAAGCACTCAACAACTGAGCTACTACATCTGCTCCCCAATGAGAGCTGTTTTTTTGTCTGTTTGTTTGTTTGTTTTGTTTTTAGGAGGTACTGGAGATAGAACCCGGGACCTCATACATGGGAAGCAGGTGCTCAATCACTTAAGTTACATCCACTCCCTTATAATACTTTTTATTTCTGTGGGGTTGGTACTAATGTCCTCCAGTTCATTCCCAATTGTATTTATTTGTATCCTTTCTTTTTTTTTTCTTTGTCATTCTACCCAAAGATTTGTTGATTTTATCGATATTTTCGAAGAACCAGCTTTGGTTTCACTATTCTCTCTATTGTTTTTTAAATTCTTGATTTCATTTATCTCTACTCTAATCTTTATTATTTCCATCGTTCTGCTCACTTTGGGTTTGGTTTACCCCTCTTTTCCAGTTCCTCTAAGTGTGAGGTTAGGTATTTGGTTTGAAATCCTTCTTCTTTTTAATAATGTAAGCATTTACAGCTATAAATTTCCCTGTGAGTACTGCCTTTGCTGCATTCCATAAGTTTTTGTATGTTGTGCTTTCATTTTCATTTACCTGAAGATCTTTCCTAATTTCTCTTATGATTTCTTCTTTTATCCATTGGTTATTTAAGAATGTGTTGCAAATTTTCCAGTTTTCCCTCTGTTATTGATATCTAGCTTCATTCCACTGTGGTAGGAAAAGATATATTGTATGATTTAAATATTTTTAAACTTACTGAGATTTGTTTTGTTATATTTTGGTGCTGTGCCATTAAGTTCATGCATATTTATAAGAGTTATGCCTTCTTGTTTAATTCACCCCTTTATCAGTATATAGTGACCTTTGTCCCTCATAATAGATTTTGACTTTTAAAAAAAAGTATTTTATCTGCTATTAATATACGTATTCTAGTTGTGTTTTGGTTACTATTGGCATGGTATATTTTTCCCATTCTTAATCTTCAACCTACATGTGTCTTTGAATTTAAGGTGAGTTTCTTGAAAACAACACATAGTTGGCTCAATCTTTTTTTAATCTATTCTGTCAATTTCTGTTTTTTGACTGGAAAGTTTAATCTACACTTACATTTAAAGTAACTCCTGATAATTCAGGACTTTCTTCTGTCATCTTGCTATTTGGTCTTGATAAAGTCATACTAATTTTAACTCTTCTGTCAATGCCTACTTTCATATTTATTAGATTTCAGAGTGTACCTTATTGCAACCCTTTCCATTTCCTTCCTATATATTTTCAGATATTTTCTGTTTGGTTACCATGGGTCTTAAATTGAACATCATTATTATAAGGTTTTTATACTATACATGATGTAGTATAATATAGTTTGAAGGTAAACTGGGATAGTTAAAGATAAACTGTGTAAATCCTAGATCAATCATTATAAAATAAAATGAAATTGTATAGCAAATAAGCCTATAATAGAGGTAATGTGGAATCATTAAAGTAAATCAAAATGTAGGAAAGAAGGGAAAGGAACAAAAATATATGGATGAGTTTAAATCTATCATCTTTCTTAAAACAAAGAGCAGTATTGTAGAATCAAACATTTATTTGCTTGCTTGCTTGCTTTTGTATTTACCCTCGTCTATCTTACAACCGTATCTCCTTTCTTCTACACACTAACCCTGGTTCTGCTTTACACTAGGGGCTATGGAATCAGAATAGCACTAAATATTCATTTTCTTAATCTGAAATTTTACAAACAACTCAATAACTCAAAACAGCCACATTAGTACTACCAGCACCAATATATTACAAAAAATAGTTTCTAAATAGTTTTAGATATGTTCTCCCATTCTTCTCTTCCTGTTAACAAATGTTGTAGGGTAGCTATACTGTCAGAGCATACAGCCAGTACACACCATCATCTCTCCAATCTAATTCTCATTTTTCTTAGTTCTATGAGTATAATATTAAATATTTACTGCCCATCCATCTTTACTCCTAATGTCAGTGTTTCTCCAGTCACTTTGGTTGTCTGATGCACATTCTCTAATGTAGTCCTTAGAAAGGGCTTCTGGAGAATTTTATTGGATGTACATTTTGCCCATGTTCTTGCACATTGCTCATTGGTGACAGCTTGTCTGGGCCTTTCACACTTGAAAGACAAGTTGTCTGTATATAAAATCCTTGGCTCTCGTTTTTCCCCTTGATTTTCTGAAATATATTACTCCACTTTTGCCTTTAGCATGAAGTACCTCCATCAACAAAGCTGATGACACCCTGACTGTCTTTCTTGTATAAGTAATTTGATATTTAATGCCTGGATATACAAGAAGATTCTTCTTTGTTTTTTCTTTAAACATCAGTTATTCTCTGGATTATGGTGATGTTTCTGATTTTTTTTCAGGTCTATCTTATGTCCTTTAAATATGTCATCTCCATTTCTCTTTAATCAATTTTATTGAAATGTATTCACAAACTATGCAGTCCATCCAAAATGCACAACCAACGGCTTTCGGTACAATCACAGGGTTCTGTGTTCATCCCTGCAGTCAATAGTAGAGCATTTTCACTCCTCCCCTTAGCAGTCACCTCTCAATCCCCCTATCCTCCCCCACCATACCTAACTGCTAATCTATTTCTGCCTCTACCAGTTTGTTTGTACTTACATTTTGTATAGATGTAATTGTCCACACTAGAGAGTTAAAGCAAAGAGAGTCAGTGGAAAGTACTTGGTCGCTCACAAGCACTCCAGGAGGGCTAGGGGCTTTGGCTGGGCTGCCATGCAGCAGGGGCACCACAGGAGAGCAGCGAGCACTGTGTGGCAATGTCAGCTGAAGACCCACCTCAGTCAGCATGGGTCTTAATCCTATTACTGGAGCCCTTTATAAGAGAATGAGATTCAGACAGAGAGAGAGCCACAGAGCTACACACCGACAGCCAGAAGCTGAACACCCACGGACCCCAGAGCAGAAGGGAGAGACCTGGAGTTGACAAGCCAAGGAAGAAGGACGGCCAGCAGCCAGCCCCAGAATGCCACAGTCTTTGGGGAGAAAGCATCACCTTTGTGATGCCTTGATTTGGACTTTCTTTTAGCCTTAAAGCTATAAGCTAATAAATTCCCATCATGTGTTGACCTATTTCATGGTATTTGCTCAAGCAACCTAGGAAACAAAAACAGTGGTACTTGGAAAAGAAATAAAAAGAATATATACATTAGAGGTCAATCCATTATGGTTGCTGATGAAGTTGTTGTTAATATGGTTAAGGAGATAAAATTCTAAGGACTGTAGTTAAAATTAATAATAATATACAATTTTAAGAATAAACCAACTTTGTACTTTCAACTACATACCCACCAATCCCCTGTGTTCACTTGGTCCCTCTCCCAACCCTCCCCCCAGTACCCTGGACCTTCTAACCCACCCTCCCCACTCTATCCACCTGTCAAACCTGCACCGCCCAACCCAATAGTATCACTACACTCTTGTCATATCCCTTCAGTGCTCAACTACACATTTCTACCTTATCATAGAGTATGCCCATATGGGCATTGGCTCACAACCTTCTTCTCCCTTTCTATTTCCTGTAAACCTATCTTCCAGACTCTAGCTCTCTGAGTCTGCTCAATTTGCTTAATTCATATCAGTGAGGTCATGTAATATTTGTCCTTCAATGCCTGGCTTGCTACACTCAACATGAGGTCCCCAAGATTCATCCATGTTATCCAGTGTGTTAGCACTTTATTCCTTCTTTCAGCTGAGTAATATTCCATTGTATGTATGTACCACATTTTGTTTATCCATTCATCTGTTGATGGGCATTTGGGTTGATTCCAACTTTTGGCAATAGTGAACAATGCCTCTTTGAACATTGGTCTACATATATCTGTTTGTGTCCTTGCTTTCAATTCTTCTGGGTATGTACCCAGCAGTGTAATTGCTGGTTCATATGGCAGATCTATAGAAAGTTCTTTGAGGAACCAGCAAATTGTCCTCCACAATGGCTGGACCATTTTACATTCCCACCAGCAGTGGATGAGAGTTCCCATTCTCTTCAACAACCTCTCCAACACATGTAGTCTTCTGTTTTTTTAATAGTCTCCAGTCTAATGTGTATAAGATGGTATCTCATTGTGGTTTTGATTTGCATTTCCCTAATAGTAGGGATGTTGAGCATCTTTTCATGTGCTTTTTAGCCATTTGTATTTCTTCCTTGGAGAAGTGTCTTTTCAAGTCGCTTGCTCATTTTTTAAATGGGTTGTTGGTCTTTTTATTTTCTAGGTATAGGATTTCTTTTTATATGCTGAATATTAGGCTCCTATCAGATATATGGTTGCCAAATATTTTCTCCCACTGGGTAGGCTGCCTTTTTACTTTCTTGATAACCTCCTTTGAGGTGCAAGAGTTTTTAATTTTGAGGAGATCCCATTTATCTATTTTTTCTTTCACTGCTCATGCTTTGGGTGTGAAGTTCATGAAACCATTTCCTATTACAAGGTCCTGGAGATGTTTCCCTACATTATCTTCCAAAGTCTTTATTGTCTTGGTCCTTATATTTCAATCTTTGATCCATCTTGAGTTGATTTTTGTATAAGGTGTGAGATGGTGTTCTTCTCTCATTCTTTTGGATATGGATATCCAGTTCTCCAAGCACCATTTGTAGGAGAGGCCATTCTCTCCCAGTTGAGTGGACTTGGTGACCTTGTTGAATATCAGATGACTGTATATGCGAAGATATCAGAACTCTCAATTTGGTTCCATTGGCCATTATATCTATCTTTGTGCCAATACCATGCAGTTTTGACCACTGTAGCCTTGTAATATGTTTTAAAGTCAGGTAGTGTGATTCCTCTTATGGCACTATGACAAGGAAGAGTTACTGGTTAGGGTGTTGAATGGGTGGGCATTTGGGACAGGCACACCTGGGGCAGGCTTCTAGGGAGTGTGCGAGTGATCATTTTGTCATAATGTGTTTTGTCATTGGTGGAGACCTGCATCATGAGTGGGAAGGAGCTGGACTCCCATCCTGGGGAGGACCAATATGTTTTCAAACAGAGGGGGGTGGGAGTATCTTGAGAGCATGGGTGGTTCCTAATAGGGGAGGACAAACCAGTGTGTCAAGCTCTCAGTGAAGAAGTTTTGGATCACAGAAGGGTTACAACTGGGGCAGGGGAGGATTATTGGTGTGGGGTGTCAGTGATGGGGTATACATGGGAGGAAGTTCACCTGGGCATACATTTAAGGTATATAAATGTGTTCACATGTTCATAGGCCACTGTCACAGCGGGTGGAGATTCACACAATAACAGAGACAATATTGAATTCCCATCCTGGAGAGCTCTGTCATGTTCTCTAATGGAGAAGCAACTGTCCCCCAAGTACAGGGGCAATGAGTGGCAAAGGAGGATGGTCCATTGATGGGCCCTTGATATTGATGACTATGCTTGTGAGCCTTGTTCTTGAAATTTAAACTTAGCCTAGTGTTGTGGGGTGCCTAAGAGTTGCCTCCTGAGAGCCTCCTTTTTGCTCAAATGTGGCCTCTCTCTAAGCCAAACTCAACATATAAATGCATTAACTTCCCCCAAGTGTGGAACATGACTCCCAGGGGTGAACTTCCCTGGCACCAAGGGATTACTACTAAGCACCAACTAGCAAGGCAACTGGAAAAAGACTTTGAATAAAAGGGGGGAGATGTAAAGACAAATGAGTTTATATGGCTAAGAGAATTCAAAGTGAGTCAGGAGTTCATCCCAGAGGTAATGCTTATGCACATCTCAGCAGGATCGCATAAACTGCCAAAGTGCATACTACCTCAAACAGTGGGGTTCCTGAGGGCTCTAGAGACACCCAGGTCCTATGGTCAAGGCAGGTAGCTCTGGAGTTTGGTGCCTTGCCAGTGGGCCCTACTTTGGAGTTTGTGCTCCTGAGAGTGACAGAGTTAGACTAAGTTATGTCTTCCTTACACATGGTTCATCTGTCCTTTCTATTTAAACCTATATACTTGGTGCTGGAGTGGGTAGGTGTATGTCCAAGAGACTTGAATCTTTGGGCTGTCCATGAGCCAGCTGGGCTCTGAGCCTCGTGGAGTTGTAACTCCTACTCTCCAGTTCATTGGACTCACCCAGGGCAACTAACAAGGAGGTGAGGATTGACAACCACTATACCAAGGAAATGAGACAGCCTACAATTGCAGGCAAGAGAGTCCTATCCATCAGCTGTATGGGATAGAAGCCCCTTCTCAATTAGAGGTGGAGTGGACATCGCCAACCCAGAATCCTCAGGATTGGGGAATGAACTATGGACTAGAGTGGACTTACTGATATTCTACTATAGACTTGTTTGTGATTCTAGTAATGGAAGAAATTACAGCATTGATGCAGAGGCAGTGGCCACTGGAGGCTCTGGGGGCAGGGGAAGGGAAAGACAGGTGTAATGCAGGGGCTTTTCTGAGACTTGGGAATTGTCCTGAATGGCATTGCAATGACAGATATAGGCCATTTATACATCTTCCCATAGCCTGCAGAATTGTGTGGGAGAGAGTGTAGACTACAGTGTGAACTATGGCCCATGCTGAGTGGCAAAGCCCCAGGATGCATTTATCAACTGCAATGAATGTGCCACACTAATGAAGGATGTTGTTTATGTGGGAGGGTGTGGGAGGTGTGGGGAGCGGGGCATATGGGAATTCCTATATTTTTTTGTGTAACATTTGTGTAATCTAAGTATCTTTAAAAAAATAAAAAATATATATTAAAAAAGAATAAACCAAAAGCATTTTATGCAGAGCATTGGCCCAAAGGTGTGGTACCGCATGATGACTTTGGGGAAAGTGAGCTTGTCATGGACAAAAGCAGACTTTGGACACTTACCTTCTGTTTTCAGCCAGTGTCTTTTCTACTCTGCCATGCTGCCAGCATAGAAAACAGCCCTGGAAAATCAATCAGAGACCCAAGCCAGTAATGACGGTACAAGAAATGGGATTGATCTCATTTACGCTTTTGTTGGATTAAAATGTTTCCTAGGAAAAAAATCTATAAAGACAGCATGAGCCATTATACCAAGCCATGTGGAGCCTTCCAGCTAGGAAAATGGATGCCATAAATTCTCTTTGCCTCTGTGGAGGGGATCTCTTTCTTGTCAATTTAACAAGCCTAGTAAACAATGGAATCACTGAGAGTCATCGGACCAGGTTAAATTTAGCTGGTTCCAGCTCTCCTCGTCCCTCCTGACCCTGCTCCTCAAGTCCTTTCCTTTCTGGGTCGGTAAACCAAGACAACGTTTAAGAGATTTGGGGAAATAGGGGGAAAGGGAAGCAATGCTACTTTTCTAACATTTACAGAACCCACAAGCAAGAGAACCACTGCAGGACTCCGATACCAAGTACCAGGCCTCTCCTTAGTCTCACAATTGTCAGCTTCTCGAGAAGGCATGTTAGGGAAAGGATATCAAAGTGTATGGTGAAGTTCTGTGCAAGCCTGAGGAATTACCGCAATAAATCTTGGTTTTGTTTTTTGTTGGTGTTTTTTTGTTTGTTTGTTTGTTTGTTTTGAGTTTTCTTCAAAGTAACCAAGAAATTACTTGCATTGAGTGCAACTTTATTATATATCGATAAGGCAAAAGGGCTTTTCCTGTGAGCCAGTAACTGCAACAATTATTCCTCAAATCACTAAAGTATGTTGCTGAAAGTCACAATGAAAGGAATCTTAAGTCTTAAGATTTCTTAATTTTCACAAAAATTAATAGGACCCTTTCTCTTTTCTGGAATTATTTTTGCTCTGGAAGCCTCCACCATCCCTACCAGGGGTAGGGTGTCTAATCAGTCACCCCAGGGTCGATATCATAATGTGACTGGCGAGGGGTGGATACAGCAGAGGGACACCATCTTTACCAAAGCTCCCCTTCTCCCTTCCTCTCTGAGGCAGGGCCAACCCGGGGTACAGGGCCATTGGGACAGTATTTCACTCTGAAATGTTTATTTTCCTGGATTCAAAACAGTCCACAGAGGAACTCATGCAAGAGGTCGCGTGCCATGGGCACTTCGTGAGGTTGGACATTTTGAAGCCCCTGGACTGTGCCAGGGCCAGACGGAAGGCCTAGCAGGCAGTTACGACAGGAAGCTCCAGTGAGAACCTTGCTGGTTTGAGCCACGATAGTGGCAAAGGGGTGGTAGACGTTGTCATATTTGAGAGGATTGTTAGAAAATAAGTGAACTGAAAACATCGGGACTTAGGCGAATTCTCAGGAAATGAGAATTCTCTGACGTGGCCATCTCTGTGTAGGGAGTTTGTCTACCTGGTGGAGCACAGGTACCCCAGAGTCCTCTCTTCTAAGGGCAGTGCCTCAGGGACATACCAGTCCTTCCGATGGATGTATTCTTTATTTAGAAGTGATCCTAACCTCTGTTAGCCAAGTCTTTTATACCTGGGAGGCCTGCTGTTTCCGTACATGGCTCAGCACGACTGCTACGATCCATTTTGTGCTGGTTTCATGGCATAAACTTCAGAAGGCAGCCCCGTTTTCCTTATTCCTAGTCATTGGAGCACACAATGACTCCTGCATGTGCTCTCGTCCATCCATGGATGCTTTGAGGACCACAGAGTCCCTGTGCAAGGCACATCCACCTGCCTTCACAGTATCATCCGTGCAACTACGATAAGCAGGCAAGTTGGATGGGGCAGAAAATCTGAAAAGTTAAATAATTTCTCCAAGGATGTGAACGACCAGTGGCGGAGCCAGTGTTGCACTTTCAAAGCCTTTGTTCATTCTATTACATTGTTGTGTTGTGTTGTGTTGTGTTGCACAAGGGAAAGCTTTAGAGTTGTGTCCCACCACAGCAGCTGGGTAGAAGATGTGCATTCACTGAGCTTGCACTTACATGTGTAAATACATGTGTGCATCCAGGTGCATACAGACACACACACGCAGTAATCCACATACTCTCTGTGAGGGTGGAGACCATATTTATGTTTGTCTAACTCATTGCTGCTCCCTGACACCTACCACAAAGCCTGGCACTGATATTTTGAAGCAAATGATAACCCTGGAGATCACATCACCCACTCCTTAGAGAGAGTTCTAAGTCGTTTTTTTTTAATCCTCCCCCAACCCCCTGCCCCGAGGTGGCTCATTGTTTCTGTTTTTGTTTTTGTGTTTTTACTCGTTTTCTGTTTTTTCTTTAGGAGGCACCGGGAACTGAACCCAGGACCTCCCACGTGGGAGGCGGATGCTCAACTGCTTGAGTCACTTTTTAATAAAAGATGTCTCTCCCCTAAGAGAAATCATCTGACCAGCACACCAAAGGAAGTGCTATGCCGAGGTTGCACAGATACAGTAAGCTGGCTTCAGGAAAGGTGCACAGCACCTTCTCGTCTCGTGCCTCTTGGGGTGGGGCCTAAAATAGGTGCCCCTGAGCCCTCCTGCCTGAATTCATCTCCCACTGCAAGGCACAGGCTCCAGGTCCTGACTCCCTGTTGAGGCTCCTGGCTAATCTGACATTCTTCACACAACCTGTATTTCTGTCTCCCTATTTTGACGGAACAGGTTGCAGTCCCCAGGTGTCGTTTGTCCATCCTGTGACAACTCCCTGCTAGGCGTCCACCCACCAGTCACCTCCCACAGCCAGTGACGCTCACTGGTCTGGATTCTAAAAAGGTTATGGAGGGCAGTGCTGGGGGTTGTCCCTTTGCTCCAGCCAAGGGAGCACTGCCTGGGCAGTTAAACTGGGGGATTTGCCATCACCCAACCCAGCCCACCGAGACCCTAAGTCCTCTCCAGCAAGCACATCAAGCTGACCGACCGGAATGAAAGCGGGTGGGGGGTGTTGGTGTGAGGTGGGCTCCCTAGGGAAGCTTCCTGGATGAGGTTCAGCGGCCCGAGTTCTTGGTCATGTGGTCTTTCAGGGGCACTCAGCAGGGCGTGGAGGGGCTTGGGAGGGAGCCGTTGCCTTCCGTGCGGCCGGCTGCCAGCACAGGAGACTGACTGGATTGCTGGTCCCCAGGCCCCTGTTCTGGGCAAAGTCAACGACTCCTGATTCCAGAGTAAAGTCCAGGAGGAGGACGTGTGGAGCATTCACGACCAGAGTCCCTGGATGTGGTGGTCACCGGGGCTTCCCTCGGGTGCCAGGCCTTGGAGACTCAGCCCCAGAGATGTCCTTCTCACAGCTCCTCGTCCCTCTGGCCTCGCCATGGTGGCCCTGCTCAAGGCCTCTCGGCCCCACGGCTGGAGCATTGTTTCTGGGGCCTTTACATAAAAAACATTGTCTTATTTTTTTTTTCAGTTTAGAGATATTAGGAGCTTCCTACTGCCAGAATGTCGGCCCCTTCCTGTAGCTCATCTATGATCTATTAGGAGGTCTCCTAAAATAGGCCAACGCAGCTCCTAGATCAGGCTGTGTCTCAAGTTTTCCAAAAGTAGGGTTGATGCTTTTCTTAGACCAGCTATTACTACTTCCAAGCTATTTCTCTTGCACTTCATCTGGACGCCCTGCGCTGTGTGGCTTACTCCTGCCAGCACGTCACCATCATACCAACATCTACCTCCTGGTCATTTCCTCCTGCTTGGAGAACGTGGTTATCAGGCTCACACTCTTCCTGACATTTTTCTGAAATATCCAGTCTCCTATCACTGAGGTTGCATATCTGCATAATTCACAGGGCCCTCCAGGATCTGACTGCACTTCATGTCTTCCAACCCAAGTCTTTCCACATCTTACTTCATGTTCTGACATCACGAGGCCCTGCTAGAGGCTGAAGTGCACCATATTCACTCTTGCCCGTGCCTTTTGTCGCACTGCTCCTTCTGTCTGGACCGGCTTCATCTCCTTGGGCTGCTTACCTAACTTTAACTCACTCTCTATGAGCCAGCTCAGCCATCACCTTCTCCTCAGGTCCTCCCCTCCTGCTCCCAGAAAGTGTTGTCCTCCTCTGCAAGCTCACAGCTCCAGGGCTTGCCTCGGGTATACCACTTGTCACTTATATTGAAAGTATGAGTTAAATTACATGTCTCCATACTGCTCTGTGGGTTTCTTTAAAGCAGAAACTAGATTTTACTCATATTTGAGTCTGTAATGCCTGAAAAATTGCAAATTAGTCAAACCTTTGTGGGACCAAACTAATTGAAATGTTCTGTCAGCAGAAGCCTTTCATTATAAATATAAATAGGACGCTGCTGCTTCTCTATTTAACCCTTTTCAATGGCTTCCCGTGCGTCTTAACGTTTTAAGGTCAAAGACCCATTTGAGAACATGGATGAAAGCTATGGACTCTTTCAAGAATTTGTCATTATATGTGCAAGTCTGAGTATGCACACAGTTTTGCATCCTGAAGTCCTCAAACCCTGGATTAGAAACCAGATTAAGACCTAGGTCTTGAGTGTCTCCCTAGTTCTTATCCTTTGTTCTGTGCCTCTTATATATATACACACATAGCTTTTGGACCCTTGCTCAAACTCTTTCTTCTTGCTTAGAACATTTGTTCTCACAAATACTTCCACTAAACATACTCACTCCAATTCATCTGGCAAATTCTACTCCTTTCTTAGTTCCTAACTTAAATATCACTGCCTCAGGGAAACCTCTTTCCTTGGATACCAGCCCCTTACTTCCAAGACTGGATTAAACATATTGTTTCTTCACTACCTTCTAATTCCCCTACACAGGACTTCTTGTTTAGCTTGTGAGATGGTCTTGTTCTGTATCCCCCAATGGTTTGAAGGTCCTTTCAGGGCCAGGGCAGTATTTTCCTTATTTGCTCTTTGGTTCCTAGAACTCAGGAGGATGCATAGTACACAATTGGAGCTAGAAAACGTACTTTTGAATAAATGAATGGAAAAAGGATATGGTTCTGTAATAGTTCAAATAACCCTCCCTTCAAAACACTAATAGCCCTCTTTTTTGTTAAAGTCATTTATGTCCATATCTATTCTATTATTTATTTCTGGAAAATAAAATCTTTGGTTTATGAATTAACATATATTCAAGTAGAAATAGAAGATAGTATGCAAAGGAGAAAATTAAAATATTCCATGATATGCCATTAAGAGATAATCATTGCTAATTTTTCATGTTTATTTTCCCCTAAAGCAAACCAGTTCAGCACCTGAATCATGTGTCAGATGTCACAGCGTCCTTTACGATCTGTGTGCTCTCTCCAAGGCTCAGTTTACCTCTCTGAACAATGGGGCTGTTGTGAAAATTAAACGAGGAATTCTATAAAAAGTGTTTCAGGCAGGTTGTGACACATAGTTAGGCACCCAATAAATGTTAATTAATATTGTTAGCAACCTGAAACAGCCTTCTGTAAGTTGAGGTCTCTCAAAGAAAATGGGTTAAATTAAAGGCTCAGGGGGTTCTGGGGGAGAAAGAAAAAGCAAGATAAGTTGAAAGAGAAGAAGCCAAGCCATTGCCCCTCCTAGAAACTGCTTTCCTCCCCTGATGCGCAAGCAGGCTTGGTGTGGCCACCTTGGACCCCCGCAGGTTGTGCTGTTTGGGCACCCCAAGGGGGACACCACGGGGTGGGCACAGGTCTGCAGGACAGCCCTGAGATGGTCTGGGGATGGGGAGTGGCCATTGTAGAAGGGCACAATCTTTACTTTTCTTCTACTTAGTGAGGATATATCTTAGCAGAAAGAAGTTGTTTTGTTTTATTTTCAAAAAAGCAGTAACTACAAACAAAAAAGTAGTGGTGATGTGGTGGCCAAAATTTGTTTGTGGGAACTTAAGCAATTTTTAAAAGAATTATTGCATTCAGATCAAGGAAAGGGATAATCCCAATTACTGTGGCATTGCCCTCACCACTCCCTGTCTGTGGTCTGAGCAATGTGCCTCAACCAGATGCACCCTGACCTGCAGCGCCTTCCTCTCCCTGCTGTATCGTAATCCTTTCAGCTTATTTGGGGCATAATCCTACAGCACCACCTGGAATGTCACTTCTTGTGTGGAGAGTTTCTGGTGCCCTTTAGACAGAATTCACATTTTCTCTCTCTGCCCCACAGAACTGGACCAGGTTCTACAAATCTTCCCACACTGATTATACATCGTGTGCATTGGGCTCTGCTGATGGAATGTGATGTCTTTGATGCTGGGAATGAAATGATTTCATCTTCAGTATTGCAGTGGCCAGATGACTTAAGGTCATGCATTTTGGAAGGCATCGGGGTTGCAGAAGGCAGTGGGAATCTTTTCCAGAGGGCATTGTCATAATAAACTAATGTCTTAAGAGAAATAGGTGAAATGAGATTTTTAACTGTGAAAAATAAGAAAAGAAAATCATATATATATTGCACAAACACCACATAGTATGCTTTTAAAAGAAGTCTCTGAAGAAGAAAACCTAAATAAAGAAACAAAACAAACATTAAAAAATATAATTCCAGAAAGTTTCTTGAAATTATATAAAAAACGAAAGGGTAACCAAAAGAGTAAAAAGACAAACAAAAATAAGATGTGACATATGGAAACTAAAGGATGAAATGGTCAAAGCAAGTAACACTTTTGCAGTAATAACAATCATTGGGGAGTTAACAGATAAAACTCCCCAATCAAAAGACACATGCTGACAGGATGGATAAAATAATATGAACCATTCATATGCTGTCTAAAAGAGACCCAAAATAGGCTGAAAGTAAAAGGTTGGAAAAAGATATTCCATGCAAACAGTAACCAAAAAAGATCAGGAGTAGCTATACTAATATCAGACAAAAAAAACTTCAAATGCAAAACTGCTGTAAGATATACAGAAGGCCTTCATATATTAATAAAAGGCACAATCCACCAGGAAGCAATAATAATCATAAATATCTATGTACCTGACCAGGGTGCCCCAAAATACATGAGGCAAACTCTGGCAAAACTCAAGGGAGAAATAGACATCTCTACAATAATAGCTGGAGACTTCAGCAAACCACTCCATCATTAGATAAAAAACACCCAGACAGAGGATCAACAAGGAACCAGAGAACTTGAACAATATGATAAATGAACTCGACCTAACAGATATATACAGAACACTGCACTCCAAAACAAAAGGATCTACATTCTTCTCAAGTGCTCATAGATCTTTCTTCAAGATAGACCATATATTGGGTCAAAAAACAGGTCTCAATAAATTTAAAAAGATTAAAATTATACAAAGACCTTTCTCTAATCATAATGGAATGAAGCTGGAAATCAATAATGGTCAGGAAATGGGAAAATTTGCAAATATATGGAGGCTACACAACACACGTAAGAAGTCAGTGGTTCAAATAAGAAATTGGAAGAGAAATTAGTAAATATCTTAAGATGAATGAAAGTGAGAACACAACCTATCAAAGCTTATGGGATGCAGTGAAGACAGTGCTGAAATTTATAGCCCTAAATGCCTACATTAAAAAGGAGGAAGAGCTAAAATCAAAGACCTAACTGAACACCTGGAGAAACTAGAAAAAGACAAAAAAAAAAAAAAAAAAACTAATCCCAAAGCAAGCAGAGGAATGAAAGAGGAAAGTTTAGATCAGAAACAAAGGAAATTGGGAACAACAACAACAAAAACAACAGAGAGAATCAACAAAATCAAAAGCTGCCTCTTTGAGAAGATCTATAAAATTGACAACCCCCTAGCTAGATTAACAAAGAAAAAAGAAAGAAGATGCAAATAAAATAAAATCAAGAATGAAAGGGGCAATATTACTACTGACCTCAAAGAAATAAAAAGGATTATAAGGGGATAATACAAAAAAAAACTATACGGTACACCAACAAATTTGAAAACCTAGATTCAATGGACAAATTCCTAGAAATGCACGAACAATCTACACTGACTTTAGAAAAAATATGACCCAAACAAACCAATCACAAGTAAAGTCATCAAAAATCCCCCAACAAAGAAAAGCCCGGGACCAGATGACAGCACAGGTAAATTCTACCAAACATTTATTTTCTTCTTATTATTTTTTAAATATTCAACACTGACATTTTATTTTCTGAACTTTATCATTTTTACAAAACAAAACAAAGCAGGTATCAGAATTTCTGCGCAATTTTTCACATAAGTCAAAGATTATGAAACTGGTATCCAATTCTGTATTAGTCAGCCAAAACGGGTGCTGATGCAAAGTACCAGAACTCTGTTGGCTTTTCTAAGGGGTATTTATTTGGGATAGAAGTTTACAGTCACAAGGCCCTAAAGAGTCCAACTCAAGGTACCATAAGAGGTACTTTCTCACCCAAAGTCTGTTGCCACGTGTTGATGCAAGATGAAGGGCGATATCTGTCAGTGTTCAGCCTTCCTCCTTCCTCTTAAGGCCCCATGGTCCCAGCTTCTTCTGCTGTAGGCTGGCATAAGGCTTGTCACTTTCCTCAGGGCTCGTTTCTTTCCCGATTCAGCTGCTCTGTTCTCTCCACAAGGTCAGCTGTAGACTATCAGGCTCATCTCTCTTCCTGGGGCCATGTCTATGGAGCATTCTCTCTTCCTGCATATCTGCTTCTGTGTTCTCTTTCTCCATGCGTTTAATTCTGTGTGAGAGTCTGTTTTATCCCCACCAAGGGGGTGGGGACTCAACCTGCATGCTCTAATGACGTGGTCAAATAAAAGCCCTACTCTTGATTTAATAAAGTAAAAGTGAAACCTCTGCATCTAATACAATCCAATATGCCCAGAGGAGCAGAACAGTTTACAAGCACAATCCAATCTCTGTTTTGGAATTCGTAAGCAATACCAAAACTGCCACAGATGTAAATACTAAGCACAGGCTGATTTCCCTCCTGGTCATATGCATTCAGGTGATTTGTTTTGGAGCTATTGTATGGCGTTGTACAAGCACCGGTCATTTTCTTGAGAATGGATTTGGTTTGTCCAAGAAAATAAACTTTTTTCTGTGTAGCATTTCTTTTTTTAAAATCACTGAGATAAAACATGGAATGTATATTTGTTTGGCTCTGAACCAAATCTTTTGAGATGCCAATCACCCTAAGGAACACTGAAGACATTTATAGGACATATGAAATACTAATTGTACACCTCTTAATGTCTAAAACAGTTTCTATGTTTCTAAAGAAAATAGCATATCATTCAGTGGCTTCCCAGAGCTTAAACTCTATCAGAGTTTGTGCGTCTTTTCTGATTTGGATTATGCTTTCCCCAAAAAGGGCCATACTCCTGGGACAAAAGTTTGGCAATATCACGCAAAACAAGTTCTGGTATTTTATAGATTTGTATAGAGCAAGACACCTTGCTCTGGACCCTAAGTAGCTACAAAGAAGTTGAGAAGCCATGGATATTGAATGCTGAGAGGAAGAAAGCATACTTTACAACTCACAGCGTAGATAATCTAGAGGTGATCAGAAACAGAGCTGCGTCTCGGTAGCAGTGCTCACCCACCACGTGTTCCAGGAATATATTTGCTTAAATAGGAGAAGTATGGTCCAGTTTTGCAATGTTAATAGCTGCCAGTCTCCCAAACATATTTTTTATAAAGATCACTGCTTGGCTATCAATGAATTAGGAAACTGACCTCAAATTCTGACCACATCTCTCAGTATTAATTAAAAACAAAACAAAATAAAACAAAAACCAGCCAACAGTGGTTAAAAATTGCACAATTAAATGTGAATGTAAATTATACTACATACTTACCTGCAGGGGAGATACTATGATCACGAGGGTGGTTTTCCCAGGGTGAGGCTCATCCATTACACTCCAGGTGTGCTGACCCCTGTGATTTCCCCAAATGCAGGAAACTGGACTGCATAATTTGTGGTAGTGGGGGACTGCGTTCGCGCTTTCCCCTTAAAAAAAAAAAAAAAATTATACTACATACAGCCTGGTATACACATCACTGAAATAGCTTTTGAGAGCATGAGACACTCCTATTGAAACAAAATTTCCTCTATATTATCCCCATTTTCATTAAAGGAAAACTGATATGTAATTTTCTTCTTTACAGATATGAAAAAGGAAGCAAGAAGGCAAAGCTGAGAGAAACAGATCGTACCCAAAGGGCAGAGGTGGCATTTGGTTGCTTGGGTCTTTGTACGAGCAGCTCCCACACCCATGGCAGACGTTCAGTTCCTGCAGACTACGTGGTTTTCCTTGCAGTCAATACTCAAACGATGGACCCTACTCTCTCCTCCAGCTGCAAGTGACTTTTCATGCCATTGCAATAATATAGCACTACTATTGTCAGAGGGGATCTCAGAGCCTTTGTAAATATACTTCATTAGGAGATCCATACCATTCCTGTCCAGAGATAGAACTGCCTTTTCAAGATCATAGCTTTAAAAGAGATGAAGACCTTCGAGACGATGCTGCCTGCCTGTTCCTTCACTGCCTGACTCTTGGTGTTGATAGGGGGATTTTTCAGATCTGCTCATAGAGCAACTGTCATATTTCCTTGCCACAGGCAGGAGTCCACCTCGCACTCATCGGGCCCAGCCTGGCTGTTGCCTCCATCTTCCTTGTCCATGAACTTGTTCTCTTCATACTCATCCACGTCCACCTCCCGGAATTGAGCTGACAATACTGTGTTCATCGACATCTCTGATCCAGACTGGTGGCAAAGGTCTCCTCTTGGTGTAATCTCACCTCAGCAACCCCAACCCAGCAGAAGTCTGCAGCTTAGCAACTTCCACTACCAATCATTTCAAGAAGAATTCATACCAATCCTGCTGAAGCTCTTCCAAAAAATTGAAGAGAAGGGAGAATTGCCCAACTCATTTTATGAAGCCAACATCACCCAAATACCAAAGCCAAATAAAGATACTACAAGAAAATTAATTTACAGAACAATCTGTGTAATGAATATAGATGCAAAAATTATCAGCAAAATACTAGCAAACTGAATCCAACAGCATATTAAAAGAATTATACACCATGATCAAGTGGGTTTTATTCCTGGTATGCAAGGGAGGTTCAACACATGAAAATCAATTAACATAATACACCACATTAACAAATCAAAGGTGGAAAACCACATAATCATCTCAATGGACACAGAAAAGGCATTTGACTAAATCTAGCATCCTTTCTTGATAAAAACACTTCAGAAGATAGGAACAAAAAGAAAATTCCTCAACATAATACAGGGCATAGATTAAAAACTCACAGCCAACATCATACTCAACAGGGAAAGGTTGAGAGCTTTCCCTCGAAGATCAGGAACAGGACAACATACATGACCATTGTCATCACTGTTATCCAACATTGTGCTAGAATTTCTAGCTAGAGCAATTATGCAAGGTAAAGAAATAAAAGGCATCCAAAGTTGAAAAGAAGAAGGAAAATTCTCACTATTCACAGATGACATTATCTTATATTTAGAAACTTTAGAAATATCCACAACAAAGCTACTAGCACTAATAAATGATTTCAGCAAAGTGGCAGGATACAAGAAAAACACGCAAAAATCAGCAGTGTTTCTGTGTACTAGTAATGAACAATCAGAGGAAGAAATCAAGAAAAAATTCCATTTACAATTGCAAATAAAAGAATCAAATATCTAGGAATTAATTCAACCAGGAATGTAAATGGCCTGTACTCACAAAACTACAAAACATTGCTAAAAGAAATCAAAGACCTAAACAAATAGAAGCACATTCCATTTTCATGGATTGGATGACTAAATATCATTAAGATGCCAGTTCTACCCAAATTGATTTACAGATTCAATGCATCCCAATCAAAATTCCAACAGCCTACTATACAGAAATAGAGAAGTCAATTACCAAATTTATTTGGAAGAGAAAGGGGTCCCAAATAGCCAAAAACATCCTAAAAAAAGAAGAGTGAAGTTGGAGGACTCAACTACATGACCTTAAAGCATATTACAAAGCTATAGTGGTCAAAACAGGCATAAATATAAACATGTTGATCAGTGGAATCGAATTGAGAGTTCAGAAATAGGCTCTCACCTCTTCAGTCAACTTATTTTTGACAAGGCTACCAACTCTTCTCTACTGGGACAGAATAGTCTCTTTAACAAATGGTGCTGGGGAACTGAATATCCATAGCCAAAAGAATGAAAAAAGACCCCTATCTCTCTCCTTATACAAAACTCAACTCAAAATAGATCAAAGACTTAAACATAAAAGCCAGGACCATAAAACTCCTGGAAGATAAAGTAGGAAAGCATCTTCAAGATTTGGGGGTAGGAGTTGAGTTCTTAGACTTCACACCCAAAGCACGAACAATGAAAGAAAAAGATTCTGCACAAAAACAAATAGAACAGAACAAGATTCCGAGAGAAGGAACAGAGGAAAGGAAGAGTTCTCCTGCAAGCAAAGCAATTGCACAAAAAGCACAATCTTAAAAATTGTACCACATATCCAGGGCAAGGATCCAATGCAGAAGAGCTGAGCAAATCTGATCAGTTCAATGTGGGCTATTCTAAAGTCCTAGAATAAGGTGGACCAAGTGTCAGAGAGGAGCCTCGACACAAAACCCATCAACAATCAAATCCTAGACAAGGGGGAGAAATGTGCAACAATGCAGAGGAAGCTTGGGGACATTATGCTGAGTGAAATAAGCCAGGCCCCAAAGCACAAATAATGTGTCCAAAGGACTGATATGAACTAAGTATGATAAGCAAACTCACAAATTTATAATCTAGGATATAAACTACCAGGGAGTGGGTTGGGTTAGAGAATGGGAGTTGATGCTTAATTGGTACAGAATTTCTTTTAGGTTGATTGTAAAGATTTGGAAATCAATGGTGGTGATGGTGGCACATTATTGTGAGTATAATCCATGATTGTGTTATATAGGTGAATGTGATTAAAAGGGGGACACTTTAGGTCATATATGTTACTAGAATAAAAAATAAAAGATAAAACATAAGTCTGTACAGCACAGTGAACCCTATTGTAGGCAATGAACTATAGTTAGTAGTATAAGGATATTCTTTCATGAATTATAACAAATGTATGATACTTATACAAGGTGTTAATAATAGGGGAAGGTACACCTAATGTAAACTACGGATGATGGCTCATAGTACTATCTAAATAATCTTTCATCAATTGTAACAAAGGTAACTACTGTTGAAAAAAATAGTACAATTTTGAAAAAGTGCTATCATCGATAGTAACAAATGCTCCACACTAATGCAAGGTGGTGGGGGTGGGGGTGGTGCATGGGAATCCTGTATTTTATGCATGATTGTTCTGTAAATCTACAAATTCTCTAACAAAAAATTAGAAACAAACAAAGAAACAAGCAAGAACATCTATAATCAAAGCTGGGACTGTGGAATCTGCCTGGTTATACAAGAGCAAATGGGAGAGGGGAGAGTGACGGATTGTCTTATTAACAATGCATTAACCATGGGAAAAACGTTATGCATTTGATGTAATGTTGTATATAAGATCTTATTTAATTGATTGTAACATCTGTGTATGGTGAAAAAGATAAATATTATTACCATTTAACCATTGATGAAAATTTTCTCCACAGCCCCTATGATTTCTTTAAATTCTCTTCTTCACTCAGTGCCCCGTTTTCCTCACACTTTTCAGTTCTGGGACTGTTCTGCCTTACAGCAGTTCAGTTGGACCCCCTTTCCCTTTTTTTCTCCGTGAGGCTTTTCTGCCTCTGGTTTCTACCCTGTTACAGTGTCCCACCCCGGGATCCAGAAGGGGTCTATCCAGAAAGGTGGGTCACTCCAGAAGGCTGTTTTGCATTGAGATGGTCCAGCCAACAGAGACTAGATTGAATGAGGCCACCACTTGCCAGCCATTGTTTCCATCAAAGTCTTATTTTCCTCGCCTCTCTCCTCGGGGGCCTTTACATGCAGCACTCCTCAGTGGCAGTATGACAATGAGGGGAAAAAAGCAAACTAACTTGTGATTAGGAACAATTCCAGATGAAGAATTTTATCCACATATATTTTGATAACCTGAGCTGGGGAATTTTAAAGACTTATGATGAGTTGAAAAATATCAAAGAAGAGCTGTGAAAACAAATAGCAATAGGCAAGAGAGAGAAATTGACCATCAGAGTAAATTCACCAACATATTCAGATGCCTAGACATCAGCAAAAAATTACAAGCCACATTAGGGAACAGGAAGAGATGGCCCAGCCAAAGGAACAAACCAAATATCCTGAAGAGATTCAGGATTTAAGACAATTAATCAATGATAATCACACAGTTCTCCCAAATCAATTCAAAGAATTGAAAGAAAATATGACTAAAGAGATAAAGGATATTTGGAAGACACTGGGTGAGCATAAAGAACAATTTGAAAGTCTGCAAAGAAAAGTAACAGTTCTTATGGTAATGAAAGATATGATGGATGAGATTAAAAATACGTTAGAGGCACATAAGAGCAGATTTGAATTACTCAAAGACAGAATTAGTGATTTTAAAGACCAAACATCTGAACTGGAAAAGACAGGAGAACAGAAAGAGAGGAGAATGGAAAAAATGGAACAGGGTCTCAGGGAATTGAACAACAATGTGAAATGCACAAACACACACTTTATTGGTGTTCCAGAAGGAAAAAGAGAATGGAAATGGGGTAGAAAGAATATTTGAGGAAATAATGACTGAAAACTTCCCAACTCTTATGAAAGACATAAATATCAATATCCAGGAAGGGCAACAGAATAAATCCAAATAGACCTACCCCAAGATACTTACCTATTCCAGCTGACAAATATCAGAGAAGATTCTGAAAGCAGCAGAAGAAAAGCAAAGAATCACATACAAGAGAAATTCAATTAGATTAAATGCTGACCTCTCATCAGAAATCTAGAAGAGAGAAAAAAGTGGTATGATGTACTTAAGGTCTTAAATAGAAAAACTGCCAGCGAAGAATTCTGTATCTGGCAAAACTGTCATTCAAAAATGAGGGTGAGTCCCCTATGAAAACCACTCAAAGAAAATGAAAAAGGCATAAATTATAAGTCAATAGAGAGATAAAACAGAATCATGAACATTCTCAATCATATCCAGAGAAGACATAAAAAGAGATAATGGGACAAATAGAAAACAGCAAGCAAGATCAATTTTTAAGCGAACTATATCACTAATCACTTTAAATGTGAATTGTTGAGGACACAAGTTAGATGAGCTCAAAGCTAAAATATGGAGAAAATACACCATGCAAACACTAATATAAAGAAAGCTGACATATCTCTATTCATTTCCCAAAATGTAGAACTCAGAACAAGAAATATTAATACAAAGAGGGACATCAAAGTACATTAATCATAAATGGGTCAACTCTCCAAGGAGACATAACACTCTTAAATGTTTATGTGCTTAACAGCAGAGCTTTTAAAATAAATTTGAAAGAAGAAATAGACAAATTCACAATTATAGTTCAACCCTCCTTTCTCAATAATTGATAAAACAAGTAGGCATAAAGTCAATAAGGATATCGACAAACTATCAACCATTTGATATTTGATATCAATAATTGTTATTCATAGAATACTCATCCAACAATAGCAGAATACACATTTTTTTTTCAAGTGCACATGGAACAATCTCCAAGAAAGATTATATTCTGGATCATAAAACAAACTTAAATGTAGAAAAATGAGCACCATGTAAAGTATTTTCTTGAACCACAATGGAATTAAACTAGAAATCAATAGCATAAAGAAAGCTAAGAAAGTCTCAAGAGAAATTTTTTAATTATTTTAAATTTAATAAAAAGAAAAATACAAGATATCAGAGTTTGTGGGGTGTAGTTAAATTAGTGCTTAGAGAGAAATTTAAGCATCAAATGTGTATTTTAAAACATTTACATGGCTCAAAAGTCAAAATTATAGAAAAAGTTTTTTATAGAACGCTCCTTTCCTTACCTTCCCTCTTCATCTTTCCCATCACCACCACTCCATCATTACTTTGTTCCTAAAAATAAAGATTTATATTAGTTTCTGGTTTATTCTTCCTTATGAAATAACCAAATGATCCATCTATCTATACTTATTTTCTCTTATTTATTTTTTTTAACATTTATTTATTTATTTATTTATTTATCCCCCACCCCCATTGTTTTGCACTTGCTGTCTGCTCTGTGTGTTCTTTCTGTGTCAGCTTGTCTTCTCTTTAGGTGGCACTGGGAACTGATCCTGGAACCTTCTGAAGTGGAGAGAGCCTGCTCAATCTCTTACACCATCTTTGCTCCCTGATTTGCTGCATTTCTCACTGTCTTTCTTCTGTGTCTCTTTCTGCTGTGTCATCCTGCTGCGCCACATCTCCACGCAGGCCAGCACTCCTCACTGGTCAGCATTCTGTGCGGGCCAGCTCACTTTTCACCAGGAGGCTCTGAGAATCGAACCCAGGACCTCCCATATGGTAGACGGGAGCCCAATCGCTTGAGCCACATCTGCTTCCCTTCTCTCATTTCTTAAACAAACTGTAGCACATAATATATCTTTTTCTATAACAGAATTTTTTTTGTTTAATTCAGTCTTTCTAGGGCAATAATCATTTAAAAAAATACCTTCTAAGAAATATGTGGCCATGGATAAATCACTGCATTCAACTCTTGTTTCCTAGGGATTTATCATCTTTAATTTTAATATAAGAAAAGTACATAGTTGAGACTGTTTTAAATATTAAATGACATAATGTATATAGGAACATAATTCTAAACTATGAAATACTATTGAAATATACAGTATAGTGAAGAATGGTTGATTTTAAAAAGAATGAATTTAAAATGGAAGAAGAAATGTTCTATATTGAACTAGTTTAAGCAATAAAAGTGATTTATCTGTTCATATAATCAAGTGTCACAAAGATAAATGCTATAACCCTCTTCCAAGCTAACAGGATCTGGGAACTTAAATGTTCTCCCATACATAGAAAATTTAGGACTTGTCTCTAGAACAGATGAAATATTAGGAAAGTTAAGGTCTGTGGTTCACAGAGAACTTAGCAGTAGTGAAAACTTTACAACTTTTAAAGTGCTGTTTATTCTTCTTGGTCTCTAAATTGGTAGATCAGTAAATTTAAGATTCACCCTTCGATTTATAGACTAATAACACATTCTTGATTTAAGGACAGTCATCACTGTGGTTGTGAAAATAAACAGCACTTCACAGAATGCTTGGCAGTGTTCACATTACAAAACAACCTCCAGTTTTGTTCACATTGAGTTTAGATTGATGACGTGTGTGGCAGACATCTACCAAGGGTCATTCCAGGGCACTTGTAGGCCATATTATTTCTCAGGACAAACAGACAGACCCTCCAGATATTAGCTGGCACAGCTCGAAACTCAGGAGTTGACTACCAGAGGACAGGTGGTGATTTACCTAGACTCCTTAAGGACTCTGCAGGCACACTGACAGCAGGAAGGATGTGGGACAGAATTTCAATTCAGTCACTTATCACTATGTGTCCTTGAACAAGTAACTCAACAACTCAGAATCCCAATTTCCTCATTTGTAAAACTGGTATAACGACATGAACCTCCTAAGATCGTTGTGAGGTTGAAATAAGCGAATGTGTAAGGCATCTAGCATAGAGAGGAAGCCAGATAAATGGTAGCTATTATTGAGACTCACTCATCCAATGTTCACACGGTCAATGTTAATATATCTTCATTCGACGGTGCACTTCAACCTGGCTGGTGCCTGACAGGTGGTGTTCATATTGATGACCCCTGAGACTACCTTTTGAGACCCTAAAGGGGTTTGTAATCCACAAGTAATAAAAGATGATCAAAAAGGTCTTAGTGATAAAGCATTTAACTAGTTTTATTAGCGCCACAATAATAAATTCAAGGCAGTCTTTCCAGTCTTATTTTACTTGTCTTCTCTGCAACTTTTGGCAGTGTAAAAAACTCTTTCTTGAATATTAGTTTTCTTTAGTTTCTGTAATAACCTTTTTTCTCTACCTCCTACTGGACCTTCTAAATCTCTGTGTGCTACTCTTCTTTTCCCATCCTTTAATTGTGGTTTTCCTTAGACATCTTTCAGAAGACACCCCTTCTTATTCTACCCACTCTTTTCAGGCAATCTTCTTCACTCCCTAGTCTTCACTCATACTTATCTCAGGTTCGCTGAGTATGGCGGTGCAGTGTGCACACTGCTCTAATGTGCTAAGTGGAGAAAGGGAGATGAGGTAGAAATCAAGTCTGTGCTTTGCTTGCCTGGTTGAATACCCAAGGGCCAGTGTTTATTTTTCTAATTCACATGAAAGCATTCTTTTATATATATTTTATTTTTTCTAAATGATACTTAGATTACATAAAATGTTACAAAAATTATATAAGGGATTCCCATGTGCCCCACTCCCCACACCTCCCACTTTTCCCCACATTAACAACTTCTTTCATTGGTGTGGTACATTTATTGCAATTGATGACACATTTTGGAGCATTGCCACTAAGCATGGATGATAGTTTACATTGTAGTCCACACTCTTCCCACTTAATTCCATAGGTTATGGCAGGATATACAATGGCTTGTATCTGTTGTTGCAATGTCATTCAGGACAACTCCAAGTCCCGAAAGTGCCCTCATATTACACCTCTTTGTCCCTCTCCCTGCCCTCAGCACCTCCAGTGGCCACTGTCTCCACATCAATGATATAATTTCTTCCATTGCTAGAATCACAATAAGTCTATAGTAGACTACCAGTTGGTCCACTCTAGTCAATATTTCATTCCCCAATCCTGAGGATTCTAGGATGGTGATGCCCACTCCACCTCTAATTGAAAGGTGGCTTCAATCCCATATGGCCGATGGATGGGATTCTCTTGCTTGTTATTGTAGACTCTCTCGGTTCTTTGGTATGGTGGTTGTCCATCCTCATCTCCTTGTTAGTTTTCTTAGTTGAGTCCAATGAGCTGGGGAATAGGCATTGCAACTCCACTGAGGCTCAGGGACCAGCTGGCACATGGACAGCCCAAAGAGGCACATCTCTTAGGTGTACACCTACCAACTCTAGCACCAACTATAGGTTCAAATAGAAGGGACAGATGAGCCATGTGTAGAGAAGTCACACCTGAGTCCAACTCTGTCACACTCAGGTGCACAAATTCCAAAGTAGGGCCCAATGGCAAGGCACCAAAATCCGGAGCTATCTGCCCTGACCATAGGACCTGGGTGTCTCCAGAGCACTCAGGAGCCCCACTATTTGAGATAGTATCTACTTTGGCAGTCTATGAGATCCCACTGAGATGTGCATAAGCGTTAACTCGCTGATAACCTCCCAAATCACTTTGAAGTTTCTTAGCCATATAAACTCATTTGTCTTTACCTTTTCCCCCTTTTATTCAAGATCTTTTCCCAGTTGTATTGCTAGTTGATGCTTGGTAGTAATCCCTCAGTGCCAGGGAGGCTCATCCCTGGGAGTCATGTTCCATGCTGGGGGGAAGGTAATACATTTATATGCTGAGTTTGGCTTAGAGAGAGGCCAAGTTTGAGCAACATGGAGACTCTCAGGAGGTAACTCTTAGGACCCTACAACACTAGGCTAAGTTTCCATTTCAAGAGCAAAGACTCATAAGCATAGTCATCAATATCAAGGACTCATCAATGGACCATCCTTCACTAGTCATTGCCCCTGTACTCTGGGAATTGTTGCCATTCCATTAGAGAATAGCAGAGCTCCCCAGGATGGGAATTCAATAATCTTTTGGTTATTGTGTGAATCTCTACCCACTGTGACAATGCCCCATAAACATTTGAATACATTTATATACATAATATCTATGCCCAGGTGAACTTCCTTCCATGTATCCCCCATCACTGACACCTCACACCACAGTTGTAACCCATCTATGGTCCAAAACTTCTTCAAAAATGAAGCCAAGAATATCGCCAAATATAATTAATAGGAAAATGAAATAATAATGTTAGGTTTAAAGATAAGAAATGAAATACATAATAATTTAGAAAAACTAAAACTAAATTACAATTTAAAAATTGGAATATTAAAAAAATAATGAAAAATATTTTTTAAATTTTTTGACGTTTTGCCTTTCATCACTGTAATATATGTTGTCCTGTATGTACAGTGACGTTTTCTTCCATTTCTTCCTCAGTGTCTTACTTTTTTTCATTTTGTCTTCAGAGAAGTTTTAGGTCATAGTAAAGTCACATACAGAATATAGGGGACTCCCATATACCCAACATCCTCCCCCTTGTCCCCCTTCCTGTATTAACAACTTTTTAAGTGTGGACAGTACTTTTGTTACAACTGATGTACAAAAATTGAAACATAGCTATTAACCACGGTCAATGGTCTACATTATGGTTTACATTTTAGATCATAAACTTTTATAAATTTTTGCTGAAATTTAACATGGCCTGTATCCAACCTTGCAAGATCATGCAGAACACTGTCATTGCTCCCTAAATACCTCCTTTTCCATCTATTCTATTCCTCCCTCCCCATCCCCTCTGGGCCCATGGCAACCACCAGGCTTCACTCCTTGAAGGACAAGATTCATAGTTACTTTGCAACAACACTGAGGGCTTGACACACTGGTCTCTTCTCCCCTATTAGAAAACGCCCATCTCTCGAGATACACCCACCCTTCTGTTTGAGGACATATCGGGCCTCTTCAGGATGGGAGTCCAAATCCTTCCCACTCATTATGTGGGTCTCCACCCACTGATATAACACACTATGACAAAATGATCACTCACACATTTCTAGAAGACTGCCCCAGGTGTGCCCTGTCCTGAATGCCCCCCCCATTCCAATACCCTAAACCGGTAACCCTTCCTTGTCGTATTGCCAATAGAGTTTTTCCTACATTGCAGTTTCAACCACATACCCACCAATCCCCAGCATTCACCTGCTCCCTCCCCCAACCCTCCCCTCAGTTCCATGGACCATCCAACCCACCCTCCCCACCTTAACCCCTTGTCAAACTTGCACTGCCCAACCCAATAGTATCACTACAACCTTGTCATATCCCTTCACTACACAACTACTCATTTCCACCTTATCGTAGATTTCACCTGTATAGGCATTGGCGCATAACCTTCTTCTCCCTTTCCATTTCCTGTAAACCTGTCTTCCAGACTCTAGCTCTCTGAGTCTGCTCAATTTGCTTAATTCATTTCAGAGAAGTTAGGTGATATTTGTCCTTCAATGTCTAGCTTGCTTCACTTAACATAAAGTCTTCAAGATTCATCCATGTTATCCCATGTGTTAATACTGTATTCCTTCTTAGGGCTGAGTAATATTCCATTGTATGTATGTACCACATTTTTTTAATCCATTCATCTGTTGAAGGGCATTTGGGTTAATTCCAACTTCTGGCAATAGTGAACAATGCCTCTATGAACGTTGGTGTGCATATATCTGTTCGTGTCCTTGCTTTCAAGTCTTCTGGGTTCCAGTAGAATTGCTGGATCATATGGCAGATCTATAGTTAGCTTTTTGAGGAACCACCAAACTGTCCCCCACAATGACTGGACCAATTTACATTCCCACTAGCAGTGGATGAGGGTTCCCCTTCCTACACATCCTCTCCAACATTTGTAGTCCTCTGTTTTTTTAATGACCACTAGTCTAATGGGTATAAGATGATATCTCAATGTAGTTTTGATTTGCAATTCCCTAATAGCTAGTGATGTTGAGCATCTTTTCATATGCTTTTTAATCATTTGTATTTCTTCTTTGGAGAAGTGTCTGTTCAAGTCACTTGCCCATTTTTTAAATGAGTAGTTTGTCTTTTTATTTTCAAGATATAGGATTTCTTTTTATATGTTGAATATTAGGCTCCTATCAGGTATATGGTTACCAAATATTTTCTCCCATTGGGTAGGCTGTTTTTTCACTTTCTTGACAAACTCCTTTGAGGTACAGAAGTTTTTAATTTTGAGGAGGTCCCATTTATCTATTTTTTCTTTTGCTGCTCATGCTTTGGCACACGAAAGCATTCTGTCAGCAGTTGCCCTGATCTAAATGATGATAATCACAAATATACACACGCACACATGTATAAACATGCACACAGTTCAAATTTTTATGCAAATACCAGACACCATGTGCAATTGCCGGTAGGAATCTCCATCTGAATGAATCCAACTGCACATGGACTAAACTGAGTTAATCCTCTCTCTGTCACCCAAGGAAATGATTTCAACCATGTTCCATATCTTTTTGGATAGAATTAACATCCACTAAATTGCCCCAGCCGGAAACTCTACTGCCACATTTCATACCTCCTTCTCCCTTACTTTTAATATCCAATTGTTGTAGACACTGCTGTACTGCCCAGATTCTCCTGCAGGATTTAAGTTTATTTTTTTTCTAGCATAGTGGGAGTGCTGCTAGTTGAGAGCTTTAAGCCATCATCCCTTTCTGGGATTTCCCCAGCTCAAAAGGACCACCATGCCTCAAGGGAAAGCCTGTATCTAACAACTTGTTAGTTGGGGACTTTAAAGGTCTGGTTCCGTTGCCCCAACTCGGGATAATCTAAAGGACCATCCCAGTTTCAGAGTTCACCAACTCCATGTTACATCTTAATTGTAACCCAACTTTTCTCCCTCTTCCCAGTTTTGCTTCCTTCCCTTCTCCCACAGATAATGATCCCAAGAGCACTTTGAACAATCTTCCTGCACAATAAAATCTACCTCACAATTTACTCCACCATTCACACCCCTGAGTCCATGTCCTGAACATCACTGGAGTTTATTCAGCTCTCCATCCCCACTCCTAATCTTTCACCCAGATGACTGCTGCTGCGGTTGTCTTCTCATTTCTAATTTCCCTGCTTACAATCCAATGTCCTCGGCCCTTGAAGTGGTCTGGTCTTTCTGATTCTTCTCTCCAAGACTTGATTCCTCCTTTTTTTTGGAAGGATGAAATCCAAATTTCTAACCATGGCTTAGAAGAACCCCCCTAGTCTGACCCTACTTAATTTACTGACCCAATCTCTCATTACTTCATCCTTTTCTTATCTCCACTCACTCTGCATCACGTGCTCTCCTTAACTACATGATTATCAAAAGTGTCACCATTGGGGAGTGGATATCGCTCTGTGGTTAAGCGCCTGTTTCCAATGTACAAGGTCCTGGGTTCACTCCCTAGTATCTCCTTTAAAAAATGTCACCATTTCTCTTGCCTTTCAAAGTTTGTACTTGATGTTGGTCCTCTTCCTCTTTGCTTGCAAGACCCCCCTCCAGCTCTAGCCCTTACCCCCTTTTCCTGAGAACCTTACACTTTGCCTGGCTAAATCCAATTAATCCTTCAAGTCTCAGTATTTATTTACTTCTTCTTGAAAACGCACAGATTTGGGGAGACCAGGCACATCTTGCTTTCTGTGTGCTGTCAAGGCACCCTGGGCTTATTCCCTTGGAAGCACTAATGACACTGTATTGAGATATACTTTCCTGTGTCTGCTAAAAAATTTAATGTTATTTATCTCTCAATCTGTTAAACTGGTGAATTATATTTACATTAATAGATTTCTCATGCTAAAACATTCTTGCTCTCTTGTGATAACCTCGGATAGCCATAATATATATTTCAATGTTTTTCAGTGTTTTGCTGAATTATGGTTTCTAATATTTTTTTCAGATTTTTTTAATTACAACTCCTAAGCAACATTGCCTATTATTTTCCTTTCTTACATTGTCTTTGTCTGGTTTTAGAATTAAAATTATATCAACTCATAAAATAAGATAAGAACATTCCTTGCTCTCCTACTATCTGCAACATCTTTACAAAGTAAGCTAAGTATTTTGTGCTTCCTGAATATTTGTTATAATTCTAGAGATTGTGGGGTTTTGGTAGATTTCTAATAACAAGTTCAATTTTTTTAATACATGTGGATGTATTCAAGTTTTCAGTGTTTCCTTGGATTGGTTTCAAGTTATAGTTTTCTAGAAAATTTCTGCTTCACCTGTGATTTTAAATTTATTGGCACTAAGTGTAAAGTAATTTCTAACCATTTAAAAATATCTCTGCTGTAGCCAATGTAGTCCCCCTTTCATTCCGAAGTTTTTCATGTGCTTTTATTTTCTTTTCCTTGACTAACCTTGTCATAATTTTGTCTATTTTATTTGTCTCTTTGAAGCATGGTTTTCTTTTTTGTTGTGCTCTTCCTATTATATTTTGTTTTCTATTAATTTCTGTACTTATTATTTCTTATCTTCTCATTTTATATTTACCCTATTTTTATTATTCTGATTTTTAAGATGGCTATTTAGTTTATTCTTTTCAGTCATTTTTCTTTTCCAAAGTCAGCAATATCAGAAATGGGTATTAGTAATTTCATCTAAATACTGCTTTAGCTGCATCCTAAAAGTTTTTTGATAGAGTGTTTTCATTATTGTTAAATTCTAAGTATTTTCTAATATTCAAAATAATTTATTTTTGAACTATAAATTATATTAAAGTCTGTTCTGACTTTCATATATATGGCATTTTTAATTTTCATAATTATTTCTTAGATATTTAAAAACTAGTGTTATTGAATTCAGAAAATGTGGTGATATATCCTGATTTTTGAAATTTTCTGCATTTTTCTAAGAGGACTAGATTATGGTCAGTTTACAACTACCCCATGTTAGTAGTGAATTCACCAAGCTTCTCTAGATATACTGAGGCATTTTTGGGGGCTTGAAATTATCTTTCTTATAAAATGTTGCTTTTAATGTTAGACTGGAAGCACCCATATCCCTAATGAAAATTTTTGTCTGTAATGTCTATTTTATTATTTATTTGATAACAACATCTATTTTCTTTTGGCTAGGATTTTCCTAGTATTTTTCCCCCATTGGTTACTTGTAATCATTCTATGTCCTTATGTTTTATGTATCTCTTTTAAGCAAAATATAAGTGAATATTTTTCTTAATTCCTAATTTGCAGTCACTATCCTTTGATGAATTTAGTCCATTTACCTCTATTATGATGAACTTTATACTTTCATATACTATTTTTTCTTTATTTTTAAAGAAGTTTTAGATTGCATAAAAGTTACATCTAAAATGTAGGAGATTCCCCTATACCCCCCCCTCACATTTTCCCCTATTAACATCTTTCATTAGTGTGGTACATTTGTTACAATTGTTGAACAAATATTGAAGCATTGATACTAACCATGGTCTATAGTTTACATTATGGTTTATACTTTGCACCACACAATTGTATAGGTTTTGACAAAATGTATAACGACCTGTATCCGTCATTATCATATGCTATTTACTCCGCTTTTCCCTAAGTGTACAGTTTCCTTATTTTACTATTTTCCCTCTGTGGGCTGGGAAGTTACACATTCAATTCTCATGATTTCAGTTTTAATCTTAAAATTTTACCATGCACTTATGATTAAGTAAAATGTTTAAAAAGCATTTGATTAAGTTTGCACTCAGTGAGTAAAAGGGGAGACTTGTTTTGCTCATCTAATGCGTATTTGACATATTGGTTATATAAGTAGTATGTGACCATTTGAGCAATGCTTCTCACACTCCTGTGCACATCAGAATCTCCAAGAGGGCTTATCTATTTGGTGGGTTTGGGCTGGGGCCCAAGATGTTACAAGCCCCCAGTGGTGCCAATACTGCTGATTTGGGATCTGTACATTGAGAACCACTGATTTAGAAGAATGCTTGCTATTTAATTTTAAAAGGAATGTTAGTTGTTTGATAAATTCATAAGGTTAATAGATTGGACTGTAAGCAAAGTACAATGAGTAATGAATATTTCTGTAGACACACGTAAAAAAACCCTTGAACATTAAAGAATCTATGGGCAAAAGAGAAAAAAAAAACTACCATACACAGTTGACTTAAAGTCTGTTTTGTTAATTAATAGCTCTACTCTCTTCCTAACCAAGAAAATAAATTTAAAATGTTTTTAACTACCCTCAATTCTTTTTGTCTTACGTTTTATTTGTTTAGTATTTTAGAGCCTCTTAATTAGGAGGCAACCTACAAATCAAGTATCACTTCAAAAAAAAAAATAACAGATAAAAATGTTCACTGAGCTATTCTTTCACTAGCATTAGCTAGAAGTACATTAATAAGAAGCAGATCTTTTCAAGTGGTAAGGAAATTTCAAATATATTTTTTGGTAAGAGAGTTTACATTTTACTGTGATAACAAATGGATTCTAGAATCTTATTGTTTTAGAATTTGCTCATGCAAAGTCCATTTTGGATCAGTGAGGACTCCCCTCCATCTGATAAGTTAAGGATCCAGGTTCTGCCATCCCGTGACATGCCATCTTAATACTTGGACTTGAAGGCTACTGTTATGTGTGAAGGTCATGTTTGAGGAGACACATAAGCTTTTTTTTTTAAATAAGGGTTTATTTTTCTCATGAAACAAGATTGCTGGTAATTCCAGAGTTAGTTCAGCGTTATAAGGGCCAGTGTCTCTGTGATTCTTTTGGGCTTTCCATCGTGATAGTAAGAAGAAGGGAAAAGCAGGAAGAAGAAGGGAGTGTTGGACTAGCAACATCTGTCCCTTTTATCCAATAACAAAAGTTTTTCTATAATGTCTACCCCATATAGCTTCAACTGGAGAGGTATAAGTTTTTAATTGGCTTGGCCTGGAAATGACACATATCACTTCTGCTCTTGATTGATTGGCCAAAATTAGACAAAAGCCACTAATCTAACTATGAGGAAGGCTGAGAATGTGTGTGGGGATGGGAACATGGACCGTTTGGAAGCCCTAAATGTTTCTGCTATAAATCCAAAGGCATGAGTGGCTGAGAACAAGAGTTTCTTGGTATGATACCATTTTCCAGTATAATGCCATTTTTTCCAAAATCTTGTATCTTCAGCTCTAACAGATGGGTGCATTGAAGGTTCCCCATAAATGTGCATGGATAAGTGAATAACTGATCACATAAATAAATGAAGGAAAACTGGCATATTAGAAAGGGTCCTCATTTCAGAATATGGAAATGCAATCTCAAGTCCATCCCTACCACTACCTGGACCTCTGTGAGCAGGTCATTTAACCACTCTTTTTTCACTGGTGGGTACAGAATGTGTGATTTTAGAAATTTAGAAATTAGAAAAGTAAATAAAAATAACACAAATAATAAATAAACAAAAATTAATTAATTAACATGTTATTCAAAAAGCAAACGCTATCATTTCCTGGGGTTATCACTGACCATCAAACACCTTATTTGGTCCTGGAAAAGAACATCTGTACTCTGCATATGAAATCTGAGGAAACACTCTCCTAAGCCTTGTGGTATCTTGAAAATCAAGGAAGCTGCTCTGTTAGACATTAAGAGCATTGAGTCAAATTTTCCTGCCAAACAGCTTCCAGACTCAATTTTAGGATAATTCTTTTTAATTGAAGAAAGTAGATATCACAAACTCTGCTTCTCTAATTTTATGTCAAGGGAATTACCATAAAAACATAGGAAACACTTTCCTCTCATTATGAATGAATCTTATGCAAACATCAACATGTCAACAAAATTCTATATAAAGTTTAAACTTAAAACACCTAACAAATGTCTTAGAAGATTTGTCATGCTTTGAAGAAAATAAACTAAACTGCTACTATAGTACATTCTCTAGTTTCCCAGGATAATACCATTATTTCAAAATCGCAATAAAGACACACTTACATGGTTTTTCATTTCTTTGTTAGTTATATGAAGGCCTTTATTTTTATTTTATGCTGCAGACAATTCAATAAGAGTCATATACAAAAACTGTCTTTTTCTCCCCCCAAAAAACTCCCTTACTTTTGCTTGTAAATGTTTATATTGCTTCAGGCTCTAGTAAAATCTGGAAACACTTGGGCAACGTGTTAAAGAGATTTCTCAGCCTCTTTCTATACGTTGTCCTTGGAATGCAGAAAATGCTAAAAGAACCGGCAGAGTTTTCCTTTTACATGGAGATTACATTTTTAAATTATTACAAAAATAATACACTCTTGTTATATAAAATCAAATAGTACAGAATGGTATGAAAGAGACCTTCGTCCTCTCTGCTCCCACCCCTGATCCCACTACAGGCAGCCACGGTCCAGACATCTTGTATAAAATACCAAAATATAAATGTCTTAGTTTGCCACAGGGCTGCTAATGCAAAGTACCAGAAACGGGTTGGCTTGTATAATGGGGATTTTATTTAAGGTAAAAGCTTACAGTTCCAAGATCACAAAATGTCCAAATCAAAGCACCATCAGCAATCATTTCTCACCAAAGTCAGCTACTGGTGATCTTGGTGTCCTGCCACCTGGTGAAGCAAGATGGCAGCTGATCTCTGCCAAGGTCTCTGCTTTGCCCTCCAGAATCTACCATCTCCTGGAGTTCAGCTGTGGATGACCAGGCATAGAGTTTGTCTCTTTCCGGGCCTCCTCTCTCAGTCTCGGCTGCTCTGCTTCCAGAGTTCAGCTGTGGGCTATCAGGCACATGGCTCATCTCTTCAGGCTTGAGCTGCTCCGTGGGCTCAGCTTCAGCTTCAGCTGCTAGTGATCCTCGGGTCCTCTCTCACATGGCAGGGTCAAAACGACAGCTTCCTTTCTCTGTCTCCATTTATATAAGATCCAGCAAGAGGGCAGAGATTTAACCTGAGTCACACCTCACTGAGGCAGTCCAATGAAAAGCAACCTAATCAAGTGATCTAACATGAACCTAATGTCATCAAAGGGTACCAAACCCACAGGAATAGCTTAGTTTAAGAACGTAATTTTTGGGGGTTCAAATGGTTGGGCGTCCGTCTGCCATATGGAGGGACCTGGGTTAGATCCCCGGGACCTCCCGGTAAAATAAAATAAAAATTAAAATAAAAATTAAAAAAAAAAAAAAAGAACTTCAAACTGTCACAGTAAACAAAGCATTTTCATGCATTTTATGATTTGCTTTTTTTCACTTAATCATATATCTTTAACTTTTTTAAAGTCACCATTTATAAATTTACTGTAGCTTTTGATTTTGTGGATTATCTCGTTGAATAGCAGTATTATAACTTATTTAACAAACTCCTGTTGAACATCCTGGTATTTCCAGGTTTTTAAAATTATTGCTATAAACAATGTTCCCCTTATTTCAATTTTCACAAATTAAGGTTGACTTTGATGAACAAGCAGGCAAGAGAACACACAAAGTCTCAGGCCCATTCTTGTTAATTTGCTCATGATTCTGACATCCTAAGCGATCACCAAAATGATCAAAAACTTTTAATTAACTTTATGTGACCATTTAGCACATATTTGCCTTTATCAATTTTATGAGTGCTTGTCACATTTCTCATGTAAGTTCCCATCTATAATATCTTCCAAAAATAAAAATAAAATCAAGACAAAGTAAACAGCTACACTGGAAGTTCCCAGTTATTTAGATTATCAGAATACAAACAGAGCTGCATTCCCTATCTTTTTGTCACATTGTTTTTCAGTGTAGTGGTTAAGATTTTAGAGTGTGAAACACTGCCTTCAAGGCTTGGCTCTGCCAATTAACTGGCTGTATGACCTAAGAAGTTACTTAACATCCTGAAACCTTGATTTCTTCATTTGTAAAATGTGGGTAAATATTTGTAAAATATTTGTGAAATATGGATAAATATTAAAACTGGCTTTCTAAGGATGTTGGTGTATTACAAGATTTGAGTAAGTAAATCTAGCACAGAGTTTAACACATTATAAGTGCTCACTAAATCTCAGATGGCATCATTATTGTGATGATGATGATGATTTATTTATAAAACCTAATCTGAGCTCACTCTACAATCAACTTATGAACCCAGAGTGCTCTTTCTCATATACATGTGTTCTCCCTTTTTTCTTGTCTGTCCTCCCCATCTCAACCATGTGGCAAATTCATACTCAGCCTTCCTATGTCCTCTCAGTTATTTATTCTCTTTAATGATACAAAGTGTAGAAGAAGGAGGTAATGTGTAAGAGGGGAATGCAATAGAGTGTACAAAAGTCCTCAGGTGGAAATCTGCTCTTTGTACAAGGGGTTCACCCGAGTGAGAGGGGTCACTGTGCTTGGAGATTGGGGAAAAGTCCAGAAAAAAAACTTTACATGAGGGATGCCCTTTAGATAGGAATAGCTGTTATAAACCCAAGATTGCTAGATTCAGAGATTTTCCACATGAACCCCTTAGAGAGGGCATGTGGGGGAAGGATATGGGATGGAGTGTTCCATGCAGATAGGTGTAAGTCAGTCAAATAAAAGGATGTAAAGCACATACCCTGGGGTGTACAACCGAGCACAGGGTGTGAGCAGGGGTTGGAGAGGTAAACAGCGCCCAGACCTCAAGGAGCCTTTAGCCCCATAATCAACTCAGCAATTTTATGTTGCGGACAACAGGAAATCATTGACAAGTAAGTAATGAAAGTAAGGAAGGAGGTAACTGTGGGATGGTTAAGATTTCAGTCATTCATCCTTCCCTACCTCCTCCCCAATTTGGGCAACAATTAATTGAAAATATACAGCTAAATGAGGATTTCACCCAGAGAACTGCGTGAATGACTAAATTCCAGGTCTCCTACCTCTAACTCAGAATGTGGATGTGTCTCTTAGGTCCGCAGAGGAGACCCCACGTGTACTTCCCCAGCCCTCCGCCTGGAACATCAGCGTCCTGCTTCCCCAGCACCACTGCCAGCAGGGCAAAAGCTACAGGAGAGAAGCAGGCTCCTCTTCCCTTCTGGTCCTCAGGCACTCGCCTTGCCCCAGGGGTTTAGCACCCGAGGGCAGGAAGCAGAAGCCCACTGCCCTGCTGACTCATACACAAATCGGCAAGAGACTCGGCCCAGCTTGGTCCCCCCACACACACACTTGTAAAGAAGCAGTTCCACCTACAAGCCAACTTGCTCCCACGAGTGACCAGTGCTCGCCATCCTACCAGTCAGACTAAGGTCCTGCGGAAGGGGCAAGTAATAGAATATCATCCTCAGAACTGTTCTTTCTGTGAAGTTCTGTTCTCCGTGGGCTGAAGAGGGGACTGGGCCTTCCACAGAGTATTGACACAGACAGATTTGCTCCCAGCCCAGGAAAGTCTTCCCTGATGCCCCCAGGAAGCTTCAAAGACTCCTTCTGCTTGCAGCACAGGCTGGCGTGCTTAGTGTCTTCTAAGGACTTACCGGGCAACGTCAGTTATTCATCTGTATGTCTCTTTTACTCTCAGACCAGCAGCTCCTAATCCTTTGGAATTTAAGCCGTCTTTAAGAACGGAATGAAAGATGTCAACACTCTCTTGCTCCCTCAGCCCCTGAACTGGCTCCCCTAAAACGCTCAGACACATGTTCACAAATATGCAGACGTCCTTAGCAGTCAACTGAGATCCTCAACCACAGCCTTGTCCCCAAGTTACACACATCTAGACTAGACTGTGCGCTTTTTAAAGGCAAGAGTAGAGTCTTATCAGCTTGGTAACTCTAACCTGAAGTATCATGCTTGGCTCAGATCAAGAGTTAGAGTAATAATTATTAAATGAATGTTAGTATACAAGCAAAAGAAAGCACCAAGGAATTCCCTAGCTTCCATTGAGCAACACAAATCAATTTGGTGAGTATTTATGGAATTTCTTGTGCTTACTTTATATTGTTTAAGTCCCACCCCATGCCCCATACCATTCCCTCTAAAATAAATGACAAAAAAATAATATTCAGTCAGAGAAAAGATCTCCTACCTCATTAGAAAATACCTCATTAAACAAAATTGGGTTCAGAATGTCACAAGTCACATGATTAAAAGAAGGTAGAGACCTATGAGAATAAAATCAGCACATATTTCAAACTGGTTGAACTTTTCTGAAATTTAAAAGAGCAAAAAATATTACTCTCTAAATGCTTTTTTGACAAACCATAAATGCACAAATTATACCGGGTTCATGACAATACTATGTGGTTAAAGCAAATTGCAAAATGCACGTGTTACTTAAGCTATTGTGTATAAGATTATATTTAAAGGTTTTAGTCTGTGATATCTAATTAAAATATGAGTATCTGGATAGAATTTTAACTACAAACCCAATATCTCTGACAAAAAAAGTTGAAATGCAAAGGAGTCTAGCAGTCAGTTTTCGTGCCCAGCTTAGAGCTGGTCAGGAGCCCGGGAAGCTGAGATGCATCAGTGTCAGCAAAGAACAACCTGCTTGAGTAGAGGCAAGAGTAGAGTCTTATCAGCTTGGTAACTCTGATTCTGTCTCCAGGGGGAGAGGCCAGTTTTGCCTAACATCCACCAGTCCAGGGATAGAAAACAAATGCCCCACCAGAAAGCAGCAAAGAGAATAGAGAAGGAGATGCTGACAGTGAAACAAACAGGGGTCAGACGAGAGGTATGGGAAAGCCTGATCAGGAGATCTGCAAGGGAGCCAGATCTAAGGGAAACTGCACTCGCTCCCCATCCTGTGTTTCAGACTAGCCTGGACAGCTAGCCTTCCCCAGGGAGTCCTCTTACAGAAGCTATAGAAAATAACTACCAACACAAGTCTGCCCAGGCATGAGTGGTTTTGGGGGTATAGAACCATATCATAAATCTTTTCATCATTACCCTTGATTTCTTAGTGGCCAAGACAGCTCATCAGATGATCATGTTACAGAAAATGTTAACAGATAAGACAAGGAACTTGATCCTTTGAGTGCTAGGATAAGGAACTCTGACCCAGGCTAGGTGGTTAGGGAAGGCTTTCCTCCAGAAGCGACACAATCTTAGAGTTGGACAAGAGCAGGGGTTAGCCAGGAGAAGGGGGAGACAATATTTCAGACACAGGAAACAGCATGTGTGTGGGCTCTGTCCACCGTAGGACCCTGAAGTACTGATAGCCAGGCATTCAAAGCCCAAAGTGAATGCAAAACGTGCTTGAGAAGTTTAACAGAACTACCAAAGCTCAGGTCAATGTATCAATAGTAATAGTAATAATAAATAATAATGCCATTTTGTGTACCAATCTACACCAGGCCATTCGATGGGTGCATTAAAATGCAAAACTAAAATTTGAGCCTTTCTCTGTTAAAGTGACAAAGTTTCTTAAATCATTAGTTTGTTTCAGTCAACGGTTATAAAAAGTTTTCCCCCTGAATAATTGGCATGCAAAGCAGAAAGTCTGTTTTACCAAAATAGCTTCTTGTACTTTAAACTTATCATGTCCTACGTGGTTTAAGAAAAGCAAGCCTTCTCATTGGAAAAAAAAACAAAAGCCGTCATGTTCAAACCTAAGAACTTTTAACATTTTGCTTTCTTTCACCTTGTAAAACGCGAAGTACTGAAAGTGGTTAAGTTCATTTGATAAGTTATAAGTTTAATGTGAAGTGTACGAAAATTAAAAGCAATGGGCCTCAGTGTTGTCAGAGCGTCTTGTGCATTCAAACCAGGCCCCCAAAACCCGTGCGTGGTGTCTCTCCACTAGAGTTATTGACTACATCAGTCACCACGACCCCGAAAACAACAGCGACAACAAGAACATCTACCACATCCGGCCAGGCTCCTGAAGGACATGGAACTGGGCTGCTGCTTCAGATGCCCGCAGCTCTGCTAGCCGGCGATGGCTCGACATTGCCTCCAGACTGGACCTGTTTCATGGTGCCCCGGGCTTGTGGGACACTGCAGCCCCTGCAGGATGCTGGCTGTGCAAAGGAGATACCAAGTGGAGCAGTAATTGCCTGAGTAATGTGGACAGAACTTAAACAAACACAATTGGCATTAAGGCCTGCTCCCACGGAAAGGCAACATGCATGGCATTGCAAACCTGGAGCTTGGCGCTATTAACTGCAGCTCAAAGAGGAGCTTGTGCATTAATTAGTAGTAAGTGCCGAACCTGATGAGTATGATAATATCTCCTCTATACTGCATCATATGCAGAGGGATATTGAACATGTTAAAAGTCTTGGCCAACTTGATTCATTTTCTAAGTAGTTAATGAACTTGCCTATGGGATAAAAGAATGACTCTCTTAAGTGCTGCCTTTATCTTGGCTGCCATATGCTTGTCTTGCTGCTGCCTATATTGCCTCCAAAATGATATGAGAATTTTCTTTGCCTCTGATCAGCGGGAAGTAACTACGGAAGATGAGACTTTTGCCCATTTTCCCTATATGAGGAATGCTCATAAAACATAAGACTAGGAAGAGTATAAAAAAAAGGTGGGATTTGATAGTTGGATTTTGTGCTTACTAAAAATTTCTTCACATAAGCAACTTTGAAAATTCTAAAACGATTTTAGCTGCTTTTTTATGAATCTAATTTTAGAAGTTTACTCTTTGCACTCACTTCTCTGAAGGATATTAACCAGACCTTCTCAGTTTTGCTTTCAGGAGCAAGATAACATCTCAAAGCAAAATCAGACAGAATGGTGTAAATCTGTAACTTTTCTCAGAGACAAAAAGTTTGACATCCTTGAGGGTTGTCTGAGAAAGGAGCCATGAAGGCCTTGCACCTGCACAACTGTATCTAAACTGTGGTTTATTAGCCGCTGAAATCAAGGACAAGCTGACCGTGCCTGAGACAGCACAGGACTGCGAGAGTGCACGTGCCCTCCTCACAAGACCCCTGGCGTCCCTTGTTTTTCTTCTCTAACCCTTTCCTATTGCTCATAAAAGCCTTGGTCCCATTCTCACTCAGAGCTGGTTTTGGGAAGATTCCCCCAGTTCCTTGCTTGTGCAATCTCAGTAAATCACCTTCTCACTAAAAGACAGGTTTGTCCTTTGTGGCACAGGATCGGGCAGGCCTGTGTATTGGAAATAGCCACTATCACAGTAACTCATGCCATTTATTGGGTAAACCTACTTGAAAAAATCAATGGGTAGCTTAAGTATTAACCTATGCATCTCTTCAAAATACAGTCATTCCTTGATACTTGTCTGCTTTGAAACTCATCGAATTTGGCACTCAATGCATTTTGACATGAAAATATTGTCCCGGTACTCATCATTTGTTTGGTACTTGATGCGCGAGCTAGAACTTGCCGGTGTCAGTTGCCTCATGACTTGCTACCCTTTCCAGCTTACACAAAGGGTCATGTGTTACTCACGCATTTGGTAGCTCTTGCCCTGTGCACATCCCATGTGGTCTTATCTCAGCTTCTGTGGTCATTTTGTGTATTTTTTTCTCATTATGGGTCATAAGAAAATGAGCAGTGATAGCGCTGAGCAGAAAAGAAAATTACTTAGCACCACCATTGAGAAAAAAAAGAAAGAATCGGTGAATATGAGGGTGGTAGTCACATTACTGATTTTGCTAGGGAGTATGGTGGGACTAAAACATCGATCTCCACCGTCATTAAGAATAAAGAAGAAATAAAAAAGGCTGATGTTGTGAAAGGAGTTAAAGCAGTGACAAAGCAGCGTTCCCAAACCCTCGACGAAGTTGAAAAGCTGTTATTAATTTAGGTAAATGAGAAGCACTGAGCGGTGGACAGTGTATCGGAAGCCAGAATATGTGAAAAAGCAAAAGTGTTGCATGCAGATCTTTTGAAAAACAAACCAGAGCCGAGTGAGGAGAGTGTTGAAGTTTTTAAGGCCAGCCAGAGCTGGTGTGATAATTTTAAAAAGGGGACCAGCATCCACAGTTTCGTGAGGCACCGTGAGGCAGCGAGTGCTAATAAAAAGGCTGCTGATGAATTCATCAGAGAATTTCAAGACTATGTAGAGGCTGAGGGTTTTATTCCCCACCAACTTTTTAACTGTGATGAGACCAGAATTTTTTGGAAAAAAATGCCGAGTAGGACCTACATCAGAAGAGGAGAAGGCATTACCAGGCCACAAACCAGTGAAGGACAGGGTCACTCTAGGCTGTGTGGGAATGCTAGTGGGGACTTAAAACTCAAGCCTCTCCTAGTCTTTCAGAGTGGAAACCTGAAAGTTTTCAAGAAGCATAATGTCATACAAAGCAAACTCCATGTAATGTGGAAGGCAAACAGCAAAGCTTGGGTCACAAGACAATTTTTTTACCAAGTGGATAAATGAAGTGTTTGGTCCCTCAGTGAAAAAATATTTGCTGGAGAAAGATTTGCCTCTGAAAGTTCTCCTACTTTTGGACAGTGCACCTGCCCATCCTCCAGGCTTGGAGCATGACTCACTGGAGGAGTTCAGCTTCATCAGTGTGAGGTTCCTGCCCCACAACACTACTCCTCTTATCCAGCCTATGGGCCAGGAAGTCATTTCAAACTTCAAAAAGTTGTGCACCAAGGCACTTTTCCAGAGGTGCTTTGAGATCACCTCTGACACCCAGGTGACTATCATAGAATTCTGGAAGGAGCATTTCAATATTCTGCATTGCCTTAACCTTATTGATAAGGCCTGGAACAAAGTCTCTTATAGGACAATGAATTCAGCATGGAAGAATTTGTGGCCAGAAGCTGTGACGCGGAGAGACTGGGCAGGGTCTGAGGCTGACCCCAGCCTGCAGATGCAGAGGGTGCAGCTGTGCAGGATGCAGCATCTTTGGGCCGGTCCGTGGGTCTGGAGGTCGATGGTGCTGAGGTTGAGGAGTCAGTGGAGGTGCATCGTGAGGAGCTCAGCACCAAGGAGCTGCAGGATCTACAGAAGGAGCAGCAACAAGAGGGGCCTGAGGAGATTTCTTCAGGTGAGGAGGAGATGAGGGAGGATGTCCCCAGTTCCTTGATAAAAGAAATGTGGACAGAAGTTCAAAACTTTGTGGAGAAGTACCATGTGGACAAAGCTCTGACAAGTAGAAATGTGAATTTATTGAATGGCCGAACAATTTCACCCCTTCGAGGAATTCTGAAAAGAAGACAGAAGCAGTCCTCATTGGATAAGATTTTAGTGAAGGTGACAAAGAGTGTGTCAGAACCTGTGGTGCAAGCTGGAAAAAGGCAGAAAAGAGAAAGAACACCTGAAGTGCAAGTGCCTGATGTTCTGCTGGAGGGGCCTCTCCTCCTCACCACTCTTCTCCACCATCCCATTAGGCCAAGGACTCTTCTCAGTACAGGTAAAGTGAACTTTTTATTTTATTTAATGTAAGTATTTATTAATTTTTAGGTTTATTTCTCATGTAAAGTAATGGTATACATCCCTATCTTTTTTTTATTTTTTTATTTTTTAAAAAAGATACTTAGATTACATAAATGTTACACAAAAAATACAGGGATTCCCATAAGCCCCACCTCCCACACCTCCCACAACCTTCCACATAAACATCCGTCATTAGCGTGGCACAATAATTGCAATTGATAAAAACATCCTGGGGCTTTGCCATTAAGTATGGACCATAGTTCACATTGTAGACCACACTCTCTCCCACACAGTTCTGAATGTTATATGATGATATAAAATGACCTATATCTGTCATTGCAATGTCACTCAGGACAATTCCCAAGTCCTGAAAAAGCCTCTGTATTACAACTGCTTTTCCCTCTCCCTGTCCCCAGAGCCTCCAGTGGCCACTGGCTCCACATCAATGTTATAATTTCTTCCCTTGCTCGAATCACAATATGTCTATAGTACAATACCAGGAAGTCCACAGCTCTTCCCCCATCCTGAGGCATCTAGGATGGTGATGTCCACTCCACCTCCAATTGAGGGGGCTTATATCCCATGGGGAAGATGGATGGGATTATCCTGCCTACAGCTGCAGACTCTCTCCAATCCCTGGGATGGCCCTTGTCCATCATCATCTCCCCACCAGTTGTTCTGGGTGAGTCCAATGAGCTGTAGAGTAGGAGTTGCCATTCCACCGAGGTTCCAGGCCCAGCTGGCACATGGCCAGCCCAAAGACTCAAGTCACTGCACATACACTTACAAACTCCAGCACCAAGTATAGGTTTGAATAGACGGGACAGATGAATCATATGCGGGGAAGACATAGTTGAGTCCAACTCTGTCACTCTCAGGAGTACAAACTCCAAAGTAGGACCCATTGGCAAGACACCAAACTCTGGAGCTATCTGCCCTGACATAGGGCCTGGGTGTCTCCAGAGCCCTCAGGAGCCCCACTATTTAGGATGATATCCACTTTGGAATCTTTGAGATCCTACTGAGATGTGCATAAGTGTTACCTCTGGGATGAACTCCTGACTCATTTTGAAGTCTCTTAGCCATATAAACTCATTTATCTTTACCTTTTCCCCCTTTTATTCAAGGTCTTTTTCCAGTCGCATTGCCAGTTGTTGCTTGGTAGCAATCCCTCGCTGCCAGGGAGGCTTATCCCTGGGAGTCATGTCCCACTCTGGGGGGAAGGTAATGCCTTTATATGCTGAATTTGGCTTAGAGAGAGCCCACATTTGAGCAACAAGGAGGCTCTCAGGAGGTTGCCCTTAGGCACCCCATAACAATAGGCTAAGTTTCGATTTCAAGAGCAAAGATTCATAAGGCTAGTCATCAATATCAAGGGCCCATCAGTGGATCATCCTCCTTCGCCAGTCACTGGTCTGCACTTGGGGGACTGTTGCTGCTCCCTTAGAGAATGTGACAGAGCTCTCCAGGATGGGAATTCAGTATTCTCTCATTTATTCTGTGTGTGACTTTGCTGTGACCTAAAACTTCTTTGAAAACAAAATGAAAAATAGTGAGACACTGGGGAATGAGAGGGGGAAGGTGCCATGGTACAGACTGGACACCAGATATTGCAGTGATAAAAGGCAAAAGGTTTAAAAAAAATGTTTTTTATATTTTTCATTTTTTTTAAATCCCAATATCTTTATTTTATTTTATTTTTTAGTTTTTTTTTATTTTTTTATGTATTTTAGCTCTTACATTTAAACTTATCATTATTATTTCATTTCCCTATTAATTGTATTCAGCTATTGTAATGGCTTCATCTTTGAAGAAGCTTTGAATCACAGAAGGGTTACAACTAGGGTGGGGGAGGATCATTGGTGTGGGCTGTCAGGGATGGGGGGTGCATGGGAGGAAGTTCACCTGAGCATACATATAAGATATATAAAAATGTTCACATGTTCACGGGGCATTGTCACATCCTTATCTTTTTACATACTTGAAAATGTGCATTGTCTTTGGTTTGGGAACACATTAAATTTATTTACATTATTCCTTATGGGAAAAATGTATTTGGTTCTCATTGTTTTTACTACTCATCGTTCCTCCTGGAACTGATTAACAGTGAGTACTGAGGTACCATTGTATTACCAAAACAAAAAACAAACAAACAAACAAAAAATCATCAGCGCTAAAGCTTCTGCCCTCAATCACAACAATAAAATTAAAAGATTGGCTTAGAATGTGCTCTCCAGGATCTTAAATTTGTGTCATATGAAAACAAGTGAATGTAATTCAGTAAATAATTGTATGTGGTTGATACTTTATGAATTTTAAAGAGTAAAAAGTTTAATATCCATGTACCAAAACTTTATTCCTTTTTATGGCTGAATAAGGATCGTATACGGGAATCCTATATTTTCTGTATGATTATTCTTTAAATCCACAGCTTTTCTAATTCAAAAAAAAAAAAGTTTTAAAAAGTTTAATATTCTTGTATTCCAAATCCTGAAGAGTTAATACATTAGGAAAAGAAAACTACTGACAAAATAAAATTTAAAAGAATACCCAGGTTTTTATGAACCATTTATTTACCACTGGCAATTCAACCCTATATGAAGGCTGTTAAATTTGCCATTGAATTTTGCATGTGGTAAAAAAAAAAAAAGAAAAATTTATTCATAAATTACAAAGCAAAAAATAAATTCCCTGTAGCTATAAAAATCTCTCTTGAGGGTAAATCACCATACCCTCTAACTAAATTCCAATTACTCTGGGCTTTGAGCTACACTGCATTTTTATTTCACTGCACTCTACTGTTAGGACAAAACTGCTGGAGATTTTAAAAAAAGAACAAGCTGAGGCTGGAGACTTATTTTATCTTTCGTTTCCAACTACTCAACAAACATTTATTTTGAACATTTACCATGTACGAGACATTTTTCTACATATTCTGGAGTACAAAGAAAATAAAAAGGACCTGTTCTCTGCCCTTCGGAACTTCTACTTCCAACCAAGAGGGAAGAATATGGGCTGGATTCAACCTCCTGCATGAAACAATCAGAAAACTAAAACAGTACTTAAGTGCATGGATTTGAGGGCACTGCTCATAGGGCAAAGAAGGACAGTGAGAAACGAGAAACAAGAAGGTGACCTACTCCTGCCCCAGCTTCCTGTGTTGAGATGGCTTCCAGGCCATCATGCAGGGAGGGAAACCAAGGCAGCTAGAACTGCAGAACAGATTGCCAGAGAGGACAGAGCTCCACAGAGAAACTCAGAGAATGGTAGATAAATGGGACTTTATAAAAACCAAAACTCCTGCTCTTCAAAAGACAGTGTTAAGAGCATTAGAAGACAAGTCACTGATTAGGGAAAATATTTTCAGAGCATATATCAGATAAAGGGCTGGTATCTAGAATAAATAAATTTCAAAACTCAAAAATAAGAAAACAAACAATCCAATTAAAAAATAGGTTAAAAAAAAAAGGAACAGCTCTGGAGAGGGGACCTGGTCAGGCCAGCGCTCCCCTCTCCAGCCTTCCTGGCCACAAGGATTGGCTCTCAGATGAGTCTGGCATCCAAGTCAGGACAATGAAAGTCCTGTATGAGGGTTTCCCTGGACTGGAGGGGGGAAGACATGCCTTTTCCTCCAGGTTTGCTTGTGATGCCAGTCACCATCTTTTTCACCGTGTCAGGAAAAATTAAATCGACTTCCAGGGTAGGAAAGCCAAGAGATGAAAGCTCTCTACAGAGCTCTCCTGGCATTGTTCAGGCTTCTGGATACAACCAGTGAGAAGCCAGACCTTTCCTGGGCTCCTTAGTGCATTAAAAAAAAAAAAAAAATCAATGATCTCTCCCTCTTATTTTGCTTCTTGAGTTTTATTTTTGTCTCTTGCAGTCCCAGTCTCAAAGAACTGGAATTCTGTCCAGGTCTCTGAGGCAGGGACTCAGCAGGACTGCAGGAGAACCAGCTATTCTTCCTAACTAAACACATTTATCTAGTCCTGCGATGCCTACTACTTCCTAAATGCCACTACTATTACTACGAAAACGCTGCTATTACATCACAATTACTGCTGAAAGTATACAGCTATTATTCTGATACCACCACAATTGCATTAATCATGGTGCCTTTGATTAAAAATCGAAAACACTGCTGCTCTCTTATACCTGCCACCCTTGCAAAGCTCTGAGATGCAGGCATTTCCCCACTCACAGACGAGGGAAACTAATGCTCTTGCTCAAACAGGCCAGGCTCACATCAATCAGTATCTCAAGATGCGATGCCTGACTCCGGAAGCTTCCGTTGCTGACGATGCACTGCGCTTGTAAGCAGACTGGCAGCTGCAGCCCTCCCAAAGGAGAGAGATGAGCTGAAAGGCAGCGGGTGATGCCACGAGACCTCATGCCACCCTCCAACCACAAGTGAGTACATCTAACTCAAGGATGGCAATTCCTAAACTACCAGGAAATCTGTGGCCTGGCATCGAAAGTGGTTCTTTCTCAGAAATTCATGTAGTCAATGGTGGAGTCAGAGGTGGAGAGAAGTTCAGACTAAGGCAAGCCATCTGCAGGGGCAGTTATGAGGAGGCAAGAAATAGGAGCACATAGTGAATGCTAGTCAGTGTGGAGAAAAGCGAGGTTCACGGAGAGAAGCAGAGCTGCCCATTAGAAAGAGAAAGCGGGGGGCCCTGTGGAGAGATGAGGGGGCAGCTGGCCCTGGAAGGGACTGTGGTTTCTGGTGGTTTGGCTGCTTCTGGCCAGTTCAGTCTTATTTTTACATATTGAGGCACATGAAGGGGTTCACAGTTCCTTATAAGCAAACAGATGTGATTAAGACTCTGAGTTATAAGACGGAACCCTGGACAGAAGGAAAGCTTTGAGAAAGAAGCTGCCCTGTGGCTGCCTTGCAGTGCCCATCCAGGGACTGCCTGGCAGCAGAGCCCGCTGCGGCTAGGGTGCAAGTTCCTAGCGTGGAAGCAGCCAGGAAGAAGAGCCAGGCAGGGGAGCTGCCTGAACCTTCCATGGTCCTGTGTGATGAGAACTAATGTTCATAACACGATTCTACCAGATCTTTAACCTGGGAAATGTGTACCAGACTCTCTAGAGAGCAGAAAATGAACATTAAAAAAGACTTCAATAAATAAGGCTTGGAGGGCATTGTCCCATCAGCAGTGCATCCCAAATGCCCAAAGGCCCCCAAATGCTGCTTTTCACCGGAGTCTTACTGCATGCAGATCTGAGGCTGTGCCAAAAGCACAAACTGAAATCACTCAGAGGATGACAATGCGAAAGGGCAGGAGTAGCCTTATCCCAGAGGGACTCCGCCTCCAAAAGGCCAGCAAGGCCTCTGGTTATCAACCTCAGCTGAGTCATTTATGTGCTACAGCCCCTACTCCAACTTCGGTAAGTAGAAACCTTTCCCTTGGAGCCCAAATTGCCTTTTACCTCTTTCCTCTCTCCATTTACAGTTACTCACCCCCAGGGAAGAGTTAGCTGAAAATGCCCTTGCCCCAATGGCATATGCTAGGAAATAGGTGGGGGAATACCTGGCTGCTGAGTGCTCTAACACAAAAGTTGTCTAGGTGAAAAACAGCTTGGTTTCCTTGAAACTGGACCAGTCTCCTAACAGAAGTTCACTATATTAAAAGAGCACTGCGCTCTCCCATTTACCTAAGAGTCTAGACTAGGGAATTAAACTCTGTTGCCATGGTATCAAAAATACTGGAGAAAGAAAGCAATCCATGCTTTATGATGGATACAAAGCCTATACGACAAACAGATTTCCCAAAATCCTTCGTGTAACTTGAATATGAAGTTACAATAAAATGGGGAAAGTAATAGAAGAAAAAGCAGTCGTTCACTATAATTTTTCTTTATTTTTCTGTATCCATAGTTTTTTCAACAAAATGTCTTCTCATCGCTTCTTCATGCTGCGGCATGTTTTTATATATTCTCTTTTTTATGTACACCTCTTTTAAATGGCTCCATCGAAGTTCTCAAATATGTAGAATTTAAAATAAAACAATACCACAAAATTGCATTACCATATTCTCCTTAGAGTTGACATAGTGAGTTGCAAGTTTGCTGGTCCTAAATGTATTATTTTTCCTGGCAAAGTCTTTTGGTACATACCTAAGTTTCACATATAAAGAGGTAAAACAATATAGTACTTAGATTCCTGGGAACGTCCCCTGGTGGGAAACAGATCATTGCAGACCTCCTTCGCGTAGAAGCAATTATGCTTCTACTTTAAAGAAAGCTTCATCCACTAGAAAAACTTTTTCTCTGGAAAAAAAATAACATAAGGAAGTCCAAATATTTTAGGGACTCCAACAGAGGGGGAAAAACACTCCTTTGGGAAGAGGCAAACTAAACACTTTTAATTTCCAAATTTATTTGACTCTAAGGGCTTAAAGTAGTAGGGATAGAGAAAATATGAAGCTATCATTAGTGGAGATATTTGCTTGATTATACTCAATTTATGCCTCACTTACTTCTGCTATTTCATTAAATTCTTTAAGAAAGGTGATTAAATGGAGAGAGAAAACCTTCAATATCTAGTTAGTATAATAATATTTTCATAATAATAATAATGGTAATAATAATAACAACAATAAGTTTATTCACTCAACTACCTGGCATTGAGCAAATAGTTTTACTTCTCAGTGCCACCAAAACTTCAGAAAATTCCTTCAGAAAGATTACACCCATTTTACAGACAAAAAGGTTTTAGTACCCTTATGACTATATTATCACTATGACAAAAACATAAAATCACTTACATCATCCCTGACCTTGAAGACATATGATATAAGAAGGCAAAGAAGATATGTGCATATTGGACAATTAAAAACAATCAAAGGGAGCAGATGTAGCTCAGTGGTTGAGCACCTGCTTCACATGTATGACATCCCGGGTTCAATCCCCAATACCTCCCAAACAACAACAACAAAAATTAAGAATCAAATTCTGGTGCATAAAAAATAGTTAGAAGACAATAAATATAAAGATTCTGTAGCTCTTCGTTGACTTCTGACTCAGCAAAACCCCCGCCCAGCCACGCTGGCACTCTTCTGGTTAGTGCTGACCAGCTTGCTCATAAATCCTCTTCACACCTCATTACCAATGGTTAACGAATCAAAATGCCTCTCTTCAGCATCTCAGATCCTTTCTTTCAACAGCTTCCATTATGCATCCATCCGATAGCCGGTTTTGTTATATTAATATAGTTGGTGACCTCCAATTCATGCTGGAAAAGTCATCATGTTTTCTCTTTCCATTAAAGAGATTAATCAAAAGGAAGAGAACAGGTTTTACCTGGTGCCCTAAATGCCTCTTGTTTGGCCACTGAAATGATGCTCAAACAACAAAATGCTTCATGTATTTCATTTCTGGGATTGTCTTAGAGTGGTAAGAACCTCATGGATTGCCTGGTCCCCAATTTTTATTTTAAACATTTTGAAATTGATGAAAGCCTAATAAAGAGCCAGGTCATGAACCTAGGTCTCCTAAATTACTGCTTCATTCTCAATTCAATTCAGCTGATCTTTACCAAGTCTTTACCACCTGTAAGTAACTAAGACACTTAGAAGTGTCTTACTCGTAACAAGTAACAGGAAGACTCAACCTCAGCTCTGTGTACCTATACTCTAGTTGGACATAGGGACAGTGCAGTATGGATGGTATCGGAACATTATCTCTACACCTAATACATATTTAAGCTATTATGTTGATAACAAAATGGTGATAGTTCTCTTAATAAAGCCTGAAATTTCATGCATGTCTCAATGTACCAAATAGACATAGGTCTTAAAATAAACCTATGAGGTATTCCCCAATGTCCCTTTTTTATGTATGAAGTACTTGAGACTTAAATGGATCACACAAGCCACTTATGCTCAAATAGTTAACGACTTCAACAGAGGCATATCTAATTCCAAAGTATGAATTCTTCCCACTAGGCTATGCTTCTGAGATCTCTTTCTTTATGCTATATTTCCAACCTTTCCATGAATATTGATATATAAAATATATAAACTGGAGACACAATCAAAATCAATGATTCCAATGTGTTAGCAATTTAAAAACCATAACAATTGGGATTGTGGGAAGATGGCGATGGACTAACAGGCAGAGCTGAATGTGCTCACAAAAACAATGGAGAAAGAGCCAAAAGCTGTCCAAGGGACCTGCTTTGGGGTCAGCAGACCAGGATAGTGCTACACAACTTTCAGGAGTGTGAGGGATAGGGAGACAAAGAAGCCAGAATGACAAATGTGAGATACCAAGCCTCTGTGGTAGCCAAGAAGGGCTCCACTCCCTCATCCCCAAGATATTAAGCTGGGGTAAAACCCCTAGCTCACTGTAGCCAGCTGAAAGGGGAGCAGACATCTTCTTCCTTGTCAGCTGTTTCAAGGGAAAAGGGAGGGGAGGTCAGGGTGCTTTTCTTCAATAAGTTTGGTCAGCAGAGCTCGCTTTGAGTCTCCAATCTGGAGATTCAACACAGGAACACAGGAAAGCCTAGACTGAAACACCTCCCTGGAAAGAGGCATTGACTCATTCCATCTGCTGGCTGATCTGGAACCTGCATGGACAAAAACTTCTTGGTTCTCTTTGTATCCTACCCCTGGGAGAAAATCTGTGCCCCATTAGTGAGTCCCTTGCCCAATTTTGATAACTTAAGCTGGGCAATTTTAAATACTTAGAATAAGTTGAACCACATGTCAAAGAAGAGCTGTGGGAAAAAAATAATAGGCAAGAGAGAAATTGGCCATCAAAGTAAATTCACCAACATGTTCAGATGCCTAGACATCAGCAAAAAATTACAAGCCATACTAGGAAACAGGAAAAGATGGCCCAGCCAAAATAACAAACCAAATATCCTGAAGAGATACAGGATTTAATACAATTGATCAGTGATAATCACACAACTCTCCTAAATCAATTCAAAGAATTGAAAGAAAATATGACTAAAGAAATAAAGGATATTAAGAAGACACTGGGAGAGCATAAAGAGCAATTTGAAAGCATGCAAAGAAAATAACAGACCTCATGGGAATGAAAAACATGAAGGACGAGATTAAAAATACATTAGAGGCACATAAAAGCAGATTTGAATTGCTTGAAGACAGAATTAGTGATTTTGAAGACAGAACATCTGAACTGGAAAAGACAGGAGAACAGAAAGAGAAGAGAATGGAACAAATGGAACAGGGTCTCAGGGAATTGAATGACATTGCAAAACACACAAACATTTGCATTATTGATATCCCAGAAGGAGAAGAGAATGGAAAGGGGGCAGAAAGAATATTTAAGGAGTAATGACCAAAAACTTCCCAACCCTTATAAAGGACATTAATATCGAAATCCAAGAAGGACAACACACCCTGAACAGAATAAATCCGAATAGACCTACACCAAGACATATGCTATTCAGAATGATAAATATCAGAGATAAAGAGAGGATTCTGAAAGCAGCAAGAGAAAAGCAAAGCATCACATACAAGGAAAACTCAATAATATTAAGTGCCAACCTCTCATCAGAAACCATGGAGGAGAGGAGAAAGTGGTGTGATATATTTAAGGTACTGAAAAGGAAAAATTGACAGCCAAGAATTCTGTATCCAGTAAAGCTGTCTGTCCTTCAAATAAATAAATAAATAAATAAGCTGTCCTTCAAAGTCTTCATAGACAAACAAAAACTTATGGAATATGTTTTCAAAACACCAAATTTGCAAGAGATACTAAAGGGGGTGCTACAGCCTGAAAGGAAAAAACAAGGGTGAGAGGATTGGAGGAGTTCAGAAATGAAGATTATTAAGATAAGAAGACAGACAATAGAACAATATGACAACAGAGGGCCAAAGGACAAAATGGATGAAGCAATTTGAAGTTTTCAAGTAGCCCTTCACATCTATCCAATGAACCCTGAAATATGGAAAGAAGACCTTTCTTGGGCAAGAATACTCCAGGAACAGCAGAAAGTGGCCCAGAAGATTAAAAAGAGTGAATCATCAGTAGAAGTAATGGATTTCTCACCAAACTCAATTCCTGACTGTGACTTGGAAAGTGATGAGATTGTGGCTGTTTGAGCAGCTATTGCTGAGAAACAGAAGAAGCTTCAAGGAATAAAACAAGGGTTACTGTGTCTGCTTCTGGGGCTGTGGAGACTGTAACTGAGAAGGAAGCTGGTGCTCCAACACCAGATAGCTCTGTTTTATCAAAGCCTGATGAAGGAAAATGCAGAGCATGAATTATTTGAATCTGTCTTTTTTGACTATCATTTAAAGTTTTACACATAGGGATTTTTATTCTACAGAAACAGGACAAAACTCCTGTTTGTAAGGTAAGTTTTTCAGATGAAGCCTATAAATCTAAATGGTAGCATTACTGTTTAGCGTTTGGACTATGCTTTGATAAGTTATGGTTTATACTTAAGATGAGAATTCCAAGCAAAATGTTTTTGATGTATACATTTTATTTAATCCAAATATATTAGATGGATACATTTTAAAGACAACTTGAAAAACAAATTCTTGAATAGTAAATAACTTGGTCAGTGTTATTAAAATGTTGACTCATTGACTTTTGTTTTATGATAAAGGAAATAAGTGCTTTCTTTCCTAGAAATATACTGCTATTACTATTCACTGTTTTCCTTGCTTCTGTAGAGTAAATTTGTCACAAGGCTCAAAGGTTTTTAATATTCATTTTGATTCAAAGTTGTGGTTTTGTTATATGCGGAATCTTTAAAATTTCAGCCCAAAATGCATGCAAATGTGAACATTCTGAAGTTCCTCTTAATTCTAAGTTTTTGGCTTTAAAGAAGTTATAACAATGGTAGTTGCCTCCTTCAGTATTTGTTAGATGTGTGAAGTACTGATAAATGTCACAATGATGGTTTTATTTTTTAGATTATCACTGTAGGTAGGTTAGTCCTTACCACAAGTGAGTCATTTTTTAAATGTGCATTTTTTTTTAATAAGTGGCTTTTACAGATACATCATGATGAATTGTACTGCTACATTTTTCAAAAAAATAGGGGATGACGTGGGAGAGGGAGGGGGTACATGGGAATCCCTCATACTGTCTATGTAACTTTTCTGTAATCTAAAACCTCTTTAAAAATAAAGTTTATTATATTAAAAAATAAAAACAACAATAAAGAGAAAGATTGAATTGTAAGATGTCCTGGTCACTTAGCAACTTTTTTAAAATGTAAGTCATTACCGAGTTGGGCTGGAGGAATGAAAATGCAGAGAACTCCATGTTTTCCTTAGCAACATTATGTAATGCAAAGAATATGGACTTTGAAGTTGCACAGAAATGGTTTTAATCTCAACTCTGCCCTTCTCTCAATGTGTCTTCTTGGCCATGCTTCTCCAAAACTTACAGGTTCATTTTTCTCATCTATAAATATTAAGTTGATGTCCCTTATCTAGGAGGATGGGATGGGGATTGAAACAGACCAGATACAGTGCATAATGCCACATGCCGTGGACCTTTAATAAATGTTTATTCCCTGAAGGAGACAATTCACAAACTAGGGAGACTAACAAAAATCATTTTCCCAGAAGGGACAAGGCCAGAGATGGTGGGAGAACTGGCTCCTCAGTAACAACCTTGCCGCACAGAATAACAATGGGTATAACAAGAATAAGGTGGGGTAGAGTCCATGTTCCTCACTGGATGGAGCCATTTCACCCTTTGCTCTAACTGGGAAAGCAAGGACCAGTTCTCTTTTTAGAGTAGCAGCAGAGGACATAGGGTAATATTGAGGGTGAAAGAGGGTCTTTCCCAGCATCCTTGAAATCACCCTCTGCCTACAAGTCTCTCCTCCACCGCATCCCGCTCGTAAGGCTGGTCTTCTAACTGTGGTCCCAAAAGAGCCTGTGTCCGGTCTAGCTGGGGCCTGGGAAGAGGCCACAGCAATAGCCATGGCCAAGGACGGCTCTTTGTACAGGCTCCTGTCTCTTGGAAGCAAAGCTGCATCCACATGAGCAGAAGAGAATGCAGGTGTTTTGCTCACTGTTCACAGGCTAACATCATTCCCTGCTTTCAGAACCCCAGTATATCTCCCCTTTAAGTACTCAGATGGCCACAGAGCTTGCCCCTTAGGTGCAAGATGAGCATTTAGGATTAAAATTAAAGAAAAGAGATACGTGAAGGAGAGGCCGATGCCCTCCTTGATGTCCACACACATCTCCTTATCAGGTTTCTCATTCTTATGGGAAATTGGCAACATTTTCACGAGTCAAGGACCTTCTATGAGCCAAACATGTACTATCTCTAACTTACACATTAACCTTGTGGAGTAGACTTTAACTTAGATGAGGAATTGAATATCAAAGAAGTTAAGTAAGTAGCTCAAGTCACAAAGCTAATAAATGGGGAAGCCGAGTATGGAAACCAAATGTGTCTGAAGCCCATGCCAAGTCAGCCTGGGCTCCTCACGAGGCTACAAGGGAAGATGCTTGGCAGGTTCCCACTCTGGTAGACAACCAGAGCCCAGGGGAATTCTTACAGGCTGATGTTATCACTTGTGGTAGTGGTGAATTTCAGACAGTGGAAGGGAGGGGGAAAGCAACAGGAAGCTAAAGTGGGAGGCCCACCCTGATATCACTTAATCCTAACTACTGAAGCACTTTGCACCCCTCCCTGTACATCCAGTATTAAACTGGGACTCCGCAGAGGCACTTAGCACAGGAATCCTTATGGAGTTCAAGCACAAAACTAGAGGTTGAAAATGCATTTGTTTTGCAACAGCCTGTTAATGAAAATGCCCACTGTCTCAAAAGATGCTATGTAGACATACCAGATGTGATTAAAAGAAGTGTGGGGAACAAAGGCAACATCTTTAAATATTTAAGTGATTAAAATGAAAATTAAAAATAGATTTCCTTTCAATGAAAGGTTTTTAATTGAATCCATAAACCATGTTTTTATTTTTAAAGCTAGCAAGAATGCATGTTAAGTATTAACGATGGTTAACATAAAAATATGTATTCAATAAAAAATAGATTACTCATTTTTATATGTGGTTTCCAATTTGTTTTGTTGGCTCCAATCTCCTGTAGAAAATTTGGGCAAACATCCTTAAGTTTGCAAGAAAAGTGAGTACATTCTTTCAATTTTAGAAGAGAAAGGAACCTGTTTCAATATATTATTTGTCTGGTATAATAAGTTTTAAGAGTCAGCCAACAAACACTGTTGGGCCATTACTCTGCATTTTGTTCTGTGCTGATGCTATAAGTACTGCAAGAGAAAAATGGAAATGAGATGTCCCTTACCTTCCAGGAGACTGCACTTTGGAAGAGGAGAAAAGTCATGTATTAAGATCTGAGTCCTGTGCTAGTGGAAGGAGGTTCCCATGTGAGATACTCTTGTTAGAGAAGATGCTCTGATAAAAGATGAAGTTGGCTAGAAAACCGGATGAGAAGGGAAGACCTCAGCAGAGGCATTTGTGTCCCCTGACCCCCTGGCTGGTCTAGTTTACAAGGAAACAGATCTTTAATTATCTACAAATCACAGAAGACAAGCATAGGTTGCCCCCAGGAATCTGTCTTACCTCCCAAACAGCTCTCAGCAGTATGATGTGCCAACTTTGGTATGATCAGAGTATGCCACAGGCTCAACCTAAAAAATAGGACACTGCGGGAAAATAAAAGGGAAGCTTGGTTTAAACCTCAGGAGCATAACAGCCTTTTCCTTTGGAAAGATTAGAAAAAAAACTCGGAATTGTTTTTATTTCATGATCCACCCACAGGTGCACATGTCTGTGTGTTTGCACATGTAAAAAATACCCAGTGGCACATTCAAAATGCAACGTGTGCCATGAACTTGTGCCAGTCTGGCAGTGGAAATATCAGCAGGGATAACTATTCAAAAATACTCCCCTGGAGATTCCCGTCCAGTAGCTCTAGACGTGCTTTGGAATCTGCGGTTTTAGCCAGGACCCTGAGGCGACTCGGAGGCAGCAAGGTTTAGGAGCCACTGGCTCTCCCTTCCCTGGTAGATTGTCGTCCAGCTCTGTGAAAGCAATTCTACTAACAGCACTCACGACCTCACAAGGCAGTTTTGTTGGACCGCTCTGGAAATAAGAAAAATTGTTTCCATAGTAAGGGACCACATTTTACAACATTTACCCAGTCATCTCTTTTCTGGTCTATGAAATAAGCCTCTCCTTATTCCGCAAAAGCATTCGGATATCTTTCAGTATAGTTGCCCTGGTTCTTCTCTTCGTAAACAAAAAAGTCCCATTTATTTCAAATTTTCCTTTTGTTAAATCGTTTCCAGGCGCTTCGTGATCCTGGACGCCTGACTCTGGATGTGCTGGGTTTTTAGCCTCGTTTTCCATGCTCTGTCCCGGGTGATTCCATGCATTCCTGGGGCCTACTTGTCCCTTCTAGGTTCATGACTTTCTTGTCCCAAATGCTACAAGCTACCGTATCATATGCATTAAACTCGTTGTGTCTAAAACTGAACTCGTTGTTTTTCCCCAAGACCCACATCCCAGTCTCTTCCTGCCCTTCTGTGTTTCTAATCAGAAATGGGAACTTCCATCCACCTTGTTGCCGATCAGGCTTCTCTCTCCCACCATCTCTAGTCAAGAGGTAATCACGTCTCAGGGATTCTATCACCTTAATATCTTTGAGCCATTGCACTCACCTTCAGGCACCTGCTGCCCCTGAACACAGAAGGGACCACTTCCAGACCCTGACCCCAGGGCTCTCTCTAAAGGCAGATGTGATCAGGGTGCCCATCAGCTCACAGCTTATTGGAGGCTCTCAGTTTCCTTCCAGATAAAGCCCACGCATGTTAAGTTGGGAAATAAAGTCCTCATACCCTAGCCCCATCTTTCCCGTCACCCCATATGCCCCAAGTCTCAGAAATGCTGAACTGCTTTTCCAAATTTCCCACCTACTTTCCATTTTCTCTCTCCCTTTTCTCACACTGCTTCTGTAAGAAAATACCCTCCCCATTCGTGTTTTGTCTGGAAAAACTCCTACTCACCCTTCAGAACCCCTTAGACATCACTTCCCCCAAGAAACATTTTCCTTGCTTCCCATCCACTCTGGGTAGGGGGATCCTCCTCAGGCTCCCACAAAACCCTGGGCTCTATCACCATGTTTTATCTTTATCACCACTTATATGCCTCTTCCTCCCACTCAACTGGGAGAACCCTGAGGTCAGGGACTGTTTTACAGTTGTTTTCCAGTGTGCAGCAGTGAACCAGCATTCTGACACTTAGTAGGTGTTCAGAAGCTGTTTACTGACTCGGCTGATGGATGGAAACGAAGGCTGGTTTCCAAATCCCAGGCCACGGCGCTTTCCTCCACCCTGTGCTGTACCTGGTTCTTCCACCATCACCTGGCTGGGAAGATTTCTGGGATCTTTCAGACTAGCAGCTGACAAACCCAAGACAGAAACTAGTGGAGTCTCCGAAAGCTTAATCAAGGTCAATACCAGGAAATCTGTCTGCAGAGAGGAACATAAAATATAAATAACCATTTTCAAAAGCCTGAATTTGCTGACCCCGAGCCAGAGCTGCCATAAGCTGATTACTAAGCAGGGGAGAGACCAGTCCCCAGCACAGGTGCCACTCAGGCCCAAAGCGTTCGCAAGCTGTCCGCCCTGATGGATCACTGACAAAGGAGCCGTTAGCCGGAGCCACCCACGGCCCCAGCCTGGCGAGCCTTACCTTTCACCCCACCGCGGAAACGCAGGTCCACATGCTAAAAGGGATTTTTTCAAGTTGGCAGATGGGTCAGCAGAAGTACCACTAAAACCTGCCCCAGGGCCCTCAATACAGCAAAATTAATTAAATTATACTTTTATTGAGTTCCAAAACAATAAGTTTAGAAGAGTTCGTTTAATTTTTTAACTCACCTAAACAGAATAACAGATGGTAAGTTAAAAAGGCAATTAAATTCGTTTATAAAAGCTGAATCTAAAAATCAGACACTTGCATTAACTTGTTTTTTTATTTTCTTTACTCTGTGTCCTTATTCTGAATAAGTAGAAGGAAAAGATTTCAAATAGCAGGTAGTTCTCTAATGGAGTCAGCAGACTCCTCCACTGGCATTAATTATCGTGGGACTTTAAGCCTGTCACTTCCTTTCCTGTGCCTCAGTTTCCTCATCTATGAAATGGGAAGCCTGAACTACAGTAACCCTCACACTCTCACAGTTTAAGATTTTGTCCATATGGCTAAAGCAAACTCTGTTACAATAGCTACCGTTTATTGAGTGTCAGAAACTCTTCAAAGTGTTTAAACGCATTATTAACCCACATGGCAGCCATAACTATCATTTCACAGATGAATAAACTGAGGCAGAGAGCACATTACTTGTCCACGTTTTCCCGGCATCCACGTGGCTGGGCTGGCCCCCGAGCCCCAGCATCCTAACTGGAGAGCCTGGGCTCCCAGCCACCATTCCCTTCTGCCTCCCGCTCTGAATACCAGAGCCAGCTGGGCACATGGCAGCTATTGTCTGGCCGCTCAGCCGACAGACCTGCCCAGTGGCAACGCGGCGATAAGAGAGCCGTGGCCGAGCAAGCACGACAGCGTGAGTCACCTCAGGATGATTTCCACCATCCTCTTGTTCCACAGCTTGTGTTCCCTCCAGGAAACGGACACAGCAGGGAGCTCATCGACTTCACCGGGCCGTTGTCCCAAGGTCTGTGGGCCAGTGATGCTTTTTTTAATGGTAACATTTTAAAGTCTGGCTTTCACTTCCTTTGAAAAGTTATTGGTTTCTAAGGAGCACAGCTCATTTATAGATCCTAGCCAAACTAGCCAGAATTCTGGAAAAATAAGTTATTTAAATATTCCCAGGAGACTCCATGAAATTCCATAGGATGTTGGAATGTAAACTCAAATTTGATCACTTTTCCCCTGAGTCACACATACCTTTAAGGGAAACATTATGAATGTAAGGAAATTAACATTTTCTGATGAGTCAAAACAAATATGTTCTCTCCAACTTTGCTGCCAAAAGGCACTTTCTGTGTTTGGAACAAATTAAGAAGTTCTACATATCGGTTGTGATGCCACCCCCACCTCCTTGGGGCTGACAGTACAGACGCCTCGTGTGACAGTTTCTAGATGAAAACACCAGCCTGCTATGGTGGAAAAGACATCAGATGAGGATGTCTAACGCCAGGGGTTTTCAGAGAGCCTCGTGTGGGCTCGACCGGATTGAATTTGCTCTCTGTGGGGGCATGTGGGCAATGTGCTCACTGAAGAGCTGGTCTCACTGAAGGTGTATGCCGTACCGTCTTCAGACCCCACCGTTGACCCCACTGCAAGGAGCGTGACAACATGGAGAGGCAAGTGGAAAACCTCTGGGCTACTGAGAAGAGAAACATTCAAAAGCATCATTCGGGCAGCACTGCGTCTCCAAATGCCGTAGCCCTTTGGTCACCGGTGGATCTCCTTCTTCTTCTTTGGCCTTTGAGGTTTGGGAACTTGTCCACACACAGTGCATGTTCTTCTGATGTTCCGTGAGCAGGAAAGCATGACCACATGCATAGAGTGTGAAGGAAAATTGGTCAAGGAGCAGGCCCTCTCCTGTCCGTGCTTATCAAAGCTCACAGCATCGTGTAAGTCTGTGTAAATCAACTAAAAATACATCTCTGGGGGATTTGAGAACCAGTGGACAGTAATGAGGAGAAGCAGAGTCTAAGGCTGCCTCAGGTGCTTACTGGGCACCTAGAGAAGTCCTGGAGGTTTATTTCTTAGATCTGTGAAAAGGGATGACCACCTCTAGCCCGCCTGCTCCAGAGCTGTCAGTGGCCCCCACAGAAAACCTGCTCCTCCCTGACTGTGGACTCCTCCCCTTCTGTCCAGCCACACACATGCCGCCAGAACCAGAGGGAACTCTCCAAAATGCATTGTCACCATGCCTTGCCCTGGGACACTTCTCTGCCCCACCCTCTTTCGGGAGGAGCTAATTTCTACTTTTCTCCTAGGTCCCAGCTGAGGCATCTCCTTCCAAAAGCCTCTTCTAGTCCCCCAAGTCTAGGCTGGAAGCATCTCCGTGTGCTTCCACCGCACCCCAATCATGGCACACGTCTCACAGTACTTGGAGAGGCTCTTTTTAAGGACCCTGCTCATGGTGGGTGGGGATGGAGTCTCTCTGTGCTCCCCGCCAAGATTTGTCAGACACGTGACAGTAGCCAATGGTTAGTGAACGTTCACCATGAGCCTGGCACTGTCCTAAATGCTTTATATATATCAAATTAATCTTTACCGTATTCCTGTGAGCTGGGTACTATTGCTCTCCCCATTTTATAAATGAAGAAAGTGAGACAAGAAGAGATAAAATAACTGGTCCACAGCCACAGGGCTTGTCAGCGGCAGAAACAGGATTTGAACCCAAGCAGTTTGGATCCAGGGTCCTTGCTCTTAACCTCTATTCTGCATCGAATCTGCATAGTAGATGCTCAACACACATTGCTGAATAAAGGAGAGAATAAACGAATGAGTTAGAATCTTTCAGTAACACCCTACCGTGCCCAGAATAAATCCAAACTCCTTATCAGGGTGTGTATGATTCTGGGAAACGTAGCCTTGCTTGCTCTCTACAGCTCTTGTCGCTCACTGATGTGAACCTTGAGCTCCAGCAATTCCCCACGTCTACTAGCCCCTGTGGGTTTACCTCTCCCTGGAATGTCCTTGTGACAAGGTAAGAAGGCGCCTGGCCACCGCCCCTTCACTGGCAGGTCTCTTCTGGGTTAGAAGGCCCTCTTCTGCACATACACTGGCGTGCTATGCTTGTCTCTATCCTACCCCTCACTGTAATGCACTTTTCTACCTCCCGTGAGCCGCTCAGGGCAGGCCTTATATCCAGCTTGTTTCTCTGTCCCAGTTCCTGGCTCAGTGCCTGTACTAAGAGTCTCCCAATCCATGTTTGCTGTCTGAATTATACGAATGTTCTTATGATATTTGCCTCTAAATCACTACCCCAGAGCCAGGCACTCTTTGAGCATCCCTTGGTCTCCATGGTTTGGTCCAAATAGAGATGGGAGTCCTTAACAGGAACCTCTGTAGGCCTCTCCTCTCTCCCTGTGCCCACTGATGGGGCTGCCCATCAGAAGAGAGCCAGGCAGCCGGCAACGACCTTCTGCTGAGGGAAGGCAGAGGAGAGCCGAAGGAGAGTGGAGCGAGAGGCCAGCACCATTCTCAGGCTCTCAGCATTTCACGGGAGAAGTACTTGGAGTAGGGACAATCAGGTGCTTCTTGAGCACCTAGTATTTCTGGAGCAAGAGGAAGAATCACCCTGCCCAAAACAATTTTTCTTGAGGCTCTTCCATGATGGTGAAAAGAGCTTAACTGAGAATGAAACATCCCCTTCCAGAGCTGAAAGTTAAAGCTGAATATATAAAGTGAAAGGTGATTCCATTTCTTACGGACTCGTAGTAAATAGCCAGGACTGCAGTAATAATTGCCATGTACAGGCCACCAAAACACCACAGGACCGTGCCAGGCAATTTACCGACCTAACCGTCTCTCTCAAGATAGGTGCCCTGACCCCATTTTACAGCTAAGGAAATGAGGCTCAGGGACATTGAGCTCTTTGTTTACGTCATGGTGCTGGTCTAAGCACATCAACAACCAGGTGTGAGACAGTCTGCAGAGACGTCAGTGAGAAGGAATGTGAAGATGGGGAGGGAGAAGAGAACACAAGGCCGCTGACCCACGAGCAGTGCTGGAGGCTGGGATGGTGCCATGAGAGGATGGAGAAGACTCAGATGCAGGAGCCGGGGCTTCAAATCCAAATTATACTGAGTTTATTGTTTCACCGTGGACGTGCCCAGGCTCTTCCCATTCCCAGGGATTCCTACGAAAGCCCGTGCCAATGAGGCACATCAGGCTGGGACCCAGGGACGGACGTCCTGCTCATCACATGGTGCCCAGGCTGGCAGGAGCAGTGCACTAAAGCAGGGAGGCTGCTCCTGAGTGATTTCTTTGGCTTGTTTTGACTCCTCCAGGTTAAATTTGCAGGGGCACCTGGTCCTGAAGGAGCCCAGGCCACCTGGTGAGACAGTCCTGGCAGGTACAATGGCCCAGTGAAGTCCTGCTGCACAGAGAGCAACTCCTAAGGTGACAGGTGACTGCGGCAGACGTGGAAGGTCATGGGAGAAACCCAGGGGGCAACGGGAGATGTCCGAGCAGCTCTTCAGCCACCTTGGGGTCATGAGCCAACACCTACTTCGTGGGCAAGGGTGTTCAGACCATATCTCCAAGCCACGTAATTAAAGAAAAAAATAACAAAAATAAATGGGCTTCGGAGTCAGACGTCAAGGTCAAGTCTAGGATTCTACACTTGCTGTTAGACTGGAGGAAAGCCACCTAAACTCTGTCTTAGTCACTGAATCGTAAAAGGGTCATTTGTAGGACACAACATGCTTCAGATGTTTCTTCTTGCTCCCCAGCACAGGCAGAGCCCCTGGAGTAGGAGTTGCTCAGTCACCCACCCACGATAGCTCCTTCAAGTCAAGAGCTGAGGAAGGGATGGGCACGTGTCTCTAACATCAGACCTACCAAATGACAGTGTAATTAATTGCACGTGAGCCCCTCGCTGATTGGAGGTTCTTTAAAGCTGTAGGCTCTGATCTCTGTGTCCTAGGACCTAGCAGGGGATCTGGCATAAGGTAGATGCCCGATCAATGCTTGACAAATGAATGCGCAAATGAATGGAAGAGCCTGTGATGCAATCTGACCAGAGGGGCCTACGTCAGCCCAGATTTCAGAGTTGAACGTGCTCATCTGTGCCCTTCTGAAGGGTATATTGGCTGGTACTGACAGGCTCACTAAACCAATATTTCTCCAGTGAAGCATGTTTCTTCTCTACTATCTCACTATCTGTTTACTTATTCATGGCCTATGAAAAGCTATTAGCAGGAAAGTTTATTTTCCCCAAAGTGGGAGGTTATTTTCCCCTCATGTGGAATTTTTTCAGTGTTTGAAAATCTCTGGCCTAAAAAAATGCCCTTGTGGGGGTTTATATCTGAGTCTGAAATTATCCAACAGCAGCAGCAATTTCTTATAGACCTTGAGAACCTCAGAGAACAGCATGAGCTTCTAGAACTTTCTTGAAGACGTGGGGTCCAAATGTTAGAGCCAGAAGGGTCCTCAGAGAAAATCTGCACTGGCCTCCCACACGTGGGGGATGAGGGAGGAGGAAGTACTCTTCCTCACCCTCTTACAAGTGGCGAGACCCACACTCTGTCCACCACTGATTTTCATTCTACGTCTTCCTCCTGAAACCTGCAACTCTTCCTGGGTTCTGCTCAAACAACTGCAGCTCGTCAGAGACCAGAGGTCTTCTTAGAATTTCTCCATCACACCCACTTCATTAGCCAGCCCTAACCATCCTTCCCCTTCACTCCATGTCGTTTCCTCCACGACTCTGCAGCCCACAGTCACTCTATGACGTCCTGGAAGTAATGGAAAGTCTGCTGAGCCATTATTCCTCTCCGTCCCTCTACGCACTCACCCTCCCCTGGACTACGGCAGCAGCCTTCACCTGGTCTCCCTGCCTTCAGCCTTGCCTCCCCTGACCGTGCCTCCTAGTGCCTCGAGAATCACCCTCCTAACACAGAAACGCGATGGGGCCCTGCCATGCCCAGGAATCTCGAATGCCGTCCCGTGCCCTATAGGACAAACTCCAAACTTCTTAATCTGACACTCGGCACTCAAACCTGGCCGTAGCCTCAATTTTGCCTCATCTCTGACCACTTCCCTCTACTGGCATGTGCCAGCATTTTCAAATTTCTTCCATCTGCACATTCCACTCCTTCCACTGGCTGATCCTTCTAGGCCCAGGACAAATATCATCTATTTCGTGTCATATATAATCTTCCTGAAGTCTGAAAGTTGAGAAGCCGCTACTCAAGCCAGGTTATTTAATTTCAGATCCTATATTCTCTATAATTACCTATGAGCAGTTTGACTTTGATAAAACGTAAAATGTGGACTTCAATAAAGAAATTCATTTTTTTCCTGAAGATATATTTATTTAAAAAAAAAAAAGTGGTGATCAGGTCAGTGGATTCCACACATAGAATCTAATTCTTGTGTTTGGAGGGAAGCATTGACTAGCAGTTAGCTTAAAAGGTGTAATTGCAAAACGACGTAAGAGGGGCTGGCTAAGCTGAGATGGGTTTGCCATCAGAGCACGGCTTTTCAACCCAGATGGAATTATCTGCTTTCCAGGGAGGAGCTGCCCGCCATGGATGCTTTGGACAGGATTGAAGGCCCAGCCCGATTCTCCGCTGGGCACGCGACCCCTACAAGACAACGCCTGAACCTGTCCTGGGCTTGGCCTGAGGCACTCAGAGGGGCCAGAAGCTGCCCCAGCCTCAGAAGCTCCCGCTAGAGCTTCTCCTGCTGTTTCTCCCATTGACCCGGATGAGCAGGGGCGTCGAGCGTGCCGTTCGCTCCTCACCGCGGAGCACAGCGCGTTCAAGGTGTTTGGAGGGTTTGGCTGCCCCCTCAGCGGAATTCCAGCACAACACAGTATGTTAAATATTGCTAAGGAAGAAAAAGCCAGCACTTATAAGCAGAGAAAGAACATTTCAGATATCTAAACATTGTAAATCATATGTGGTGCCCGGAAGCCATATGGATGTTTGCTATTGTTCTAGAAACTTGGACAAACTTGTATTTACACTCAGCTGGAAATTAAGTTTTTATTACTCAAATCTTGCTCTAAACATATGCCTTAGCTCATAAAATATGTATTCTATAAGCACATAGTACTCTTGTGGAAGTGAATAGACTTTCAGATCAGAATCCAGCTAGTCCAAGCAGCCCTCACCAGAAGGTTGGTTTTACTTGTGAATTGCTCGTTTTTTTGCTAGATTTTGGCCTCTCCCAGTTAGGATTTTGCTTGAGGTGCATAATCACGTTAGACCTTTGGCAGACATCTTGACCTCTAGTGGGATTTTTTGAAAAGAATTTGACATGGCCAAATGGCTAGCTTTGGACTGAGCTTACCTCACTGAGTACAGAATCATTGTTTTGTAGAATATTCCCCAATTGAAGGACATTCTACAAAATAACACCAAATGCCTGAGAAAGGTTCTTTCTGAGGAGTCTTAAGCAACTGGCAGAAAAGAATAACTTGATCTGAGTTCCTGAATTCTTCAGAAAACTTCTTTATGGTGCCTTCTTCGTGACCAATCACCTCTGTTAGAGCTTTATTTTTAAAAAGCAGTAATAACGATAAAAAAAAAATAGAATTATTATCATGATTACTATTTGAATAACCGTACCTACGTTTACGCTCTAGAGCTTCAAAAAAATGTAGCGTGAGCTTAATTCCCTCTCCCTTGGGTTTTAAGGAATAGAAAACAGAATATGCAAAGGGAAAAATCGTAACTTTATGGTGGAGGAAACTGACGAATGATCAAAGTTAAGATCACCAGAAACCGAGCATGTTGCCATCACGTAGTCCTCATAGGACCTGAAGAGAATGGCACCTCACCTCTGAGGTCTCCTCCCCCAAACCTTAGCTCCAGTAAAAACCATGAACAAACACCAGACAAGCCCAAGTGATGGACAGTCTACAAAATACCTGACAATTACTCTTCAAACGTTTCAAGGTCAGGAAATACAAGACTAAGCAGCTGTCAAATTGTAGCAGACTGAGAAGACATGACAATTAAATGTGATATGGTATCCTTGAATAGATGCTGGAAGAGAAAAAGGACATTGGTAGAAAAGCTGACAAGGTCTGATAAAGCATGTAGTTTAGTTAATCATGTATTTCTGTTATTTTCTCTGTTTTGAGGACTGTGCCTTGATTATATAAGTTGTTAATATTAGGTAAGCTGAGTAAAGGCGATACAGGATCTCTCTGTGCTATCTTTACAACTTTTCTATAAATCTAAAATTATTTCAAAATTAAAAAGCATAAATCTAAAATCATTTCAAAGTTAAACATTTTTAAAAGTCATAGAGAGCCCTGTGACTTATCTTACTCATTTTACAGTTATGAAAACCTGTTTGCTAGATATGTCTGGCTGAATTTCATAAGAACTCAAATGCAGCATGCCAGAAACTGAACTTCTCTTCTAATGCACCTCTACCATTCTCCAATCTTGCTCCCCCTGCACTTCTGACTTTCACTAATGACCCAATAAATCTACCTATGGTCTCAAATTAATTCTCCACTTCTCTTCCTTTATGCCTGAAATCTATTTCAAATCTACTCAAATCCCATGGAATTCAATCTTGTATATCACTTGCAAATAAACCACCTTCTTTCCATTTTTTTGGCTCTGTGCTAAAAGGATTCTTCCCTCTAGCCCTGCTGTCTCCCAGCTGCCCCCCACCTTGCTTCCAGAGTGACCTGACAAAAAATGTTCTGATTTCACCTCTCCCTGCACCATACCTTCCAGCCATTTTCAACTGCCCACTGTTTAGGGACAAGGGAAGGTCGCCATTGCCGCCAGCCCTGCGTCCCAGCTCCAGAGAGCTTAATACTGATTCCTGCAAAGCCAGGTCCATTTCTACCTGTCTGGCTTTGCACCTGCTGGTTTCTCAGTCTGGCTGCCTTTCCTCCTCCAGGCACGTCCTCTCCATCCCTCAGGTCCCAGCTGAGCTCTCTCCTCCTCTGGGAAGCTTCCTGTACTCCCGACTGCAGCTTCTCTTGCTCAGTTTTGACAGCTGTACCTTAACGTTCTTTTCTATAAAGAATGAATTCAGCATTTATGGCAGATAATCATCATAGCCACGAGGACTTTGTATAATGCAAGTATTGCATAATCATGTTATTTGTATCCCCTGACAGCAGAATTTACAATGCCTCGTTTAATGAGAAATTGAACGGAAGATGAGTTTGAAAAATTAATCCATTTTAATAATATATGGCACCGACACTGGCCATCTCTGGCAGTGTTTATACCTATAAACTAAGAGAGCATGTATACCAATTACAGTAAAAAATAATGAGATATGTATTATTTCCCTAAGAAAATTACTTTTTAAAATACACATGTTGACATCTTCAAGATTAATTACACAATTATGCGGTTCCAAAGTATAATCGGTAAAATTCCAAGCAGTCATGAGAAAAAGTAAGCATTCATATTTACTAAAAACTCAAAAGCTTCACTTATGATGAATCTTGCTCTGCAAAGTCACTGAAGTTTGGGAAATATAGCTTTCCAATAAAAAATATTTATCAATCTTCCACCGTGCCCAAGTCTTAGGATTGGGAGCAACTTCCCAGGAGCAAAGAAAGTGTGATTAGAACAGTGCAAAACACATTGAGTCAAAATGGAGGAGGAAACAAGGCTGTTCACCAGAGGAAGGCTGGACAAATAGATTTGAGACGGAAACTCATTTCAGGAAATGCTTTCCATTGCTTAATGTAAGTGCTGCTTTCAAAATGCAGACACTAAGGTGAATAAACCAGTATAAACTATGAGTGAGATATTAGCTTTGAGGTCCAGTGGTTTCCCGTCAGGCTCTATAGTTCTGAAAATCCAGGCCGGCGCATTGTAGAGACACACAGCCCAGGCAGGCTGAGCTCGTCTTGGGGCTCTACTGACACCCACGTGACTCCTGTGTCGTCCCCGAGAGCCCTCACACCTACTGTATACATGATGGTCACACACCACACCAGCCAAGGTCAAAATCAAGCAGCTCTGATTATTAGGAAGCCCTTCACCATGTAAGGTGGAGACAAAACATCTCTGATCCTTTTAACCACTGTCCTGGTTTTCACGTTTAGCCCCTGGCACCACTGGGGACTTGCTTTTGTCCAAGACAGCTGCCATTATCTGAGGACATCTACCACACTTTCCTCTCCCTCCCCCACTTCCAAGCTTCAGTTCTCCAGATTAAAAACTCAAATTTCTTACTTCAACACATTTGTTATTTTCATATATTTACCACACATCTAAAAATTCCTGGGGAACAAAAACTTTGCCCTATTCCTCCAGCTCTCACCAAACCAGTGTCTGGCACACAGCAGGCTTTCATAAATGGCGTTCAGAGGAATAGCTCCATCTGCTCTAAGCAACCAGTCCCTTTCCTCTGATCTAGACATTCATAAAATACGATTCCTAGACATGGCCCATCTATATTTCAACGTCAGGCTTGCATAAAGCATCAGCAAGCAGAAAAGGTCCATGAAGACTTCCTAAAGGTAAGATGGGCGAGGGGCAAAGGTACAGAGAGGAGAGCAATGAATCTCACCCTCAAGAGAATCAAGGCAACGCCTTATCCTCCCCGAAGGGGTCAGACCAGAGAGAGTGGCCGACCCTGAGAACTTGGTAAGTCCTTGGTAGCACATTTCCTAGAGTTCTTTATTTGTCACCTGTTTTCCCACAGGGGTAAACCCCTAGAACACAGTTCCTGAGGCTTATCAGTTTGAGAAGTAAGTAGGGCAGAGGTAGAGGTTTATACCCCACTCTACCTGCTGGCCTCAGAGAAGTAAACCCTCTAATCAGAAGTGGAGGAGGAAGGGGCAATCGTTGGAGGTGATGGGGCGGGGCTGGCCCAGAACTGAGACAAAGGAAGGAAAGAAGAGCATGGGGACCCCCTCAGACATGACGTGTACCCCGGTTCTTAGTGAAGAATCCCTGACAAGGAACCATACAGTAGAGACACTATATATTTCACATTCTTATTTATCTAAATAATAATAAAGTATTAGGTATCTCAGGGCCATGGGATTGGGATTGCAGGCCTGTTCCAGATCAGCTTAACAGAGCCAAGAGCCATGGCCTCCCAGAAGAGAAGCTGTGAGGCACCTCGCACAGTTGGGAGGCATATTGTCAGCCTTCCTCATAGCTGAGCCAACTCTGGAGGGGTCTGCTCCCTCTCCCTCAAACTGCACGCTCTGTCTGCTGAGGATAAAGGACATCCCTGTGCCAGGAGCAAAATCACAGAGGCCTGAAAGATGAAAGCTCCCCTTGCCCCAAGTTCCTCTACTAATTATAAGGCCTGAACCTCCATGGGGCATTGATCTAAGCCTTATCAGCTCTTAAAGATGGTACCGTCCTCAAAAGCAGGCGCTGAATCTAATTCTACTCATGTGCCCCTCTTAGAACACAGAATGCCAGTCGGCACTCACCTTCTCAGACATACTTCTATAATATTTTGTAATTGGTAAAAGTTGAATGGCAGTAAATGAAGCACACAACACATTCATAACATTGGCCATAATTACATTTGCATATGGAAATGTTTATAAGATTAAATGCACTTTATAATATTGATCCCGCTTATGAGGGACCAAGCATACTGCTTTGCACATATTGGGTGTTCCATAATTATTTATTGAAAAGATCACAGAACTTTGGGATGCATTTTGTGCACATGACACTACTAAGAAATAGAAAGGAGTAAGAAAAATCAGAGTCCTACATGAATAGATTGTTTAACATATTGATCATCACAAAAGTAATGCAACCAGATGGTTTTATATGGTATGTTTCTGCATAAGTCTATCAAAAATATCCATTTCAAACATTCTGATAAACCAGTGATATGCAAGATATCATGTGCTAAAATTGAATCACACCTTTTCAATGTCTGCAAAGAAACGAATAGATATACTTCAAAATAGGCAACTATAAATTAATTTTCAAAATTCTTCATTCTATTACCATGTGCAAGAACTCATGATTAGAGGATAGAGAAAGATTTGGTAAATGCTACTTGCCATTCATTCTAGATCAGTGTCTAGACATCTGAGTAAAGCATTTGGCCTGAAAATGAATCAGAGAATGTTAAAGCATCCAAAATATTTGCTTATTCACACCTGTTATTTTCTGGGGAGACACACGGGAGCAATTTTATTGCCGATACTAGTGTAATAATTTTAAGATTTATGGAAGGAGAAAAAAGATGAGTTGTCAGAATTGAGACTACATGTGGCTGGGGTTTTCCCTAGGAAGACATTTAGCAGGATTCCCAACGCTCCCTAGAAAAGACTTTAGGGCAGGAACCATGTGCTAATGACCCTGCTGAGAGAAGATAAAACCTCAGGTGGTATAGCTGCTCTGGGGATTGGAAGAACACACTCCCTTCATGTGTGCTTCTCTGGAAGTAAACCTGGACATCAAGCAGAGACTCGGGAGCCTGGTGATGTGATGAAATAGCTTTATCCCCAGCTGGCTCAGTGAAGTCAGCGTGGGCTGTTTGATGTCCAGTGCCAGGGCTGTTTCACCTCTTATTGGTGCTGAGGATCTACGAGAAGTGAGCCAGACCTTCCAGAAGCTGTTCAAGGGCCAGGCACTATGTTGGGAAGGAAGCATGGCTGGACCAGGGAATCAGGCCACCTGGATTTTGATCTTGCCTCTGACCCCAAGAAGCTCCTGGATATCGGGTGAGTCACTTCATTTTATGGGTATCAGTTCTTCCAAATTGAAAGAGAAGCACGTTCTTGCTTGAATTACTAAGCTGTATGACAGTCAAGTGACAGTGTGGATCAAAGTGGAGAGCCCTCTCCTCGCAGATGAAGATGCCGTGGTCCTGTCTCTAAAGCAGGGCGCCACCTTGCCACATTCCCACATCAATCGTAGATACCTCTGCGAACGCGGAGACTCGGATGGGCACCTCCGTCTCCAGCACTGCTGCAGGGAAGCTGGTGCAGCATGTGAGACTTCAACATGCAGGTTCTGGAAGTGGCCCAACATGCCATTGTTCAACCTCCAGGAGATTGCTTTCCCTTCGGTTTCTTGGAGTCCCATCTCAGCTGTTTCCACTGGGATGAAGGTTCTGGTTAAAATCTCGGTATGCGCACAGTGTCTCATGGGATTTTCCCCTGCATCTATCTTCACGTGAAATGATTTGCCACAGGACAAGACATGCAGTATGCAGAGCAAGGATTATTATCCCTAACCCACACACGAGAGAAAATGGAATGCAATTCATTTAGGTCAATTTAACCGCTAAATATCTCAGGACCTTCTGGGAGCCCAGCACATATAACAAGCACACTCATGCTTGCTGACCACAGTCTAGCTGGAAAGACAAGTAGCCCAAACGTGCTGTGTAATAAGTAACCTACCAAGTTTCTGTTTGTGTGGGCCAGACAAGGACCATACATGATGAGTGGGGACAAGGACTGATGGGACCTCGCCGCCGGGCTAGTGCTCTTTCCACTATGCCACAGAGTCCGTAATTTTAGCAGATGGCTTTGTAGCTATTTTTTACACTCAAAAGATCTGCTTTAGTTCAGAAAATCAGGCGATCCAAAAGTTGTCTTCCTTGATAGTACTAGAAATATGTAAAATTCAAAATGTTTCTTTTTCTGTTTAAATCAGTAGCAATCAATGAGTGCCAACCATTAAAAAGGCTATGCCTTAAAAGAGAAGAAGGATTTTCTATAGGCGAAGAAAGGAGGAGAGCACACCGAGGAAGTGCAGGTGCATTTGGGGATTTGATTTGCACTGCTAATAAAGGAAAAGGTGCACACTTTGGCTACACGCCTTCTTAAATATGTGCACAAGCCTGGACACGGCAATGGATAGGCTTCATGAGATAAGCAGAAGCCTTCAACTCATTCCTAAAAGCTCTGGGGCAACTGGTCAACTATTTCAGAGATATGGATCAGTCGTTCCAACAGCATTTATTCCCGCAAAGCCTGTATTTCTTTCATGAGCCTCTAAGTGTAATGATTTTGACAGACTTACCCAAGAGCCAGTTACCTTTACGTTCTCTTAGTACTGTGCTCATTTTCCATTCATGCCAAAACAGGAGCGTTCTCACTACTCTGTGTGAATGTAGGACATTTAGTTGGAATCTTGTTCCTTTTCCTTTGGAGAAGTACAGGCTTGAGCACAAGAAACTCCTTGTACAGCACCAAAGTCTTTTCCCAGCTCCCACCCACCATTCCCGAAATTGCCATAGACTGACTACAGGCCAGCAAAGCAGACTGACTGCTCCTGGCTTCAGAAGCCAGCCTGAACTGGATCAGGGTCATTCTGAGAAAAAAGGCTCCAATGTATTAAAAAACCCACTACACTATGTTAAAGCAAAGTATTTTAAACAAGTGAATATAGCTGCTAATAAGCTACTTTTCTCAGTAATGTTTCTCCTCCGGCCCCTATAAAAATGCACTTCATTTTTAATTTAGTCAAATTGCGTGATTATTTTTGGCTATGCAGATACAACCTTTCCTTTTTCTGCACATGTTCTCTTCTACAAGGTACAAAGGCAATGAAATTTGAAATCAGAACTGAGACTCAATCTCTTATTAACAATGTGACCTTGGGAAAGTTACTCTAAGCCCTCACTTCCTTATTTGTAAACATAGGCACAGATTGTAAAAGTATTTTATATATACACAATCCACAGACACAAACACACACATACATATCTATGAACAACGCCACACACACGGACTGGGAGGACTGAATGAGTACGTATTGGTCTTCCTCCTTCTCAACTCTGAAACGACACTGATTGGTCAATTGGGCATTATGACACAGATCTACATATGCTTAGAGATAGATATATTTGCAAGTCATCTTGTTGCTATTTTTGTTTCGTAACAAATCAGCATCCGTGAGGGCTTGGAAGGCAATCACTGTCCTTGCTCCTGAAGGTACAACATAATCGTCTACGTCATGAATCATAGAAGGAAGAGATGGTTGAACGAATGTACTTAAGGATTTTCTTGTAGACCGAACCCAAAAGTCTGTATCAACCCCAGAGTTAGTATAATATGACTCCACAATAATAGAAGAATGGTATTACTAGTGAGCGCTGAGGGTGGGCAACTTTCTAGTCTCCATGGCAGCCAACCATGGGTTGAACATCTCTGATTATTAGAAAATACTTCTTTTTGCTGAGCCCTACAACCTTACCCGCTGTGGCTCAATTCCTGTTTCATTAGGTCATCTGGATATAGTATTTTTGGTAAAATTCTTTGCTAAGGTTCCTGATAATAACATGAGCATACCCAAATGATCAGAAAGAAAAGACTTGAAGTTATAACCATCAAGAATTTTAAAAGCTTACATCATTTTATCAAGAGAGTGAGAAGGAAGAGCAGGGGAGCTTAACAGGCAGTTGTAATGAGTCAAAACCAATAACCAATGCCCACTTCATGGTCCAGGCTTCTAGGCTACTCCAGAGTCCACCATCCTCTCCTCTGACTTTCTTTAGAATTTTGTACATTTTCTTATCACATGCTTATTAACTGCTATTCTAATCATCTGTTTCTATTTCTGCCTCTCTCAGTAGATGGTAATATTCTCCTGGAGAGAGGCTCAGTCTTCCCTTTTCCTTTGGACCTGTTACTTGTAGCAGCAAGCTGGCAGTGTTGTTTGAGTGAATGGATCAGATATCTAGAGAGGGAATTGTCAGTCTAGGGAGGGGACAGCTTCTCCATCAGCAGAAATAGTCCATGCATTGGAAATGCCAGAGGGGAATTTCCATCTGAAGAAGGAGACTGTGTGCACATCCCTCTGGTCCTTCTGCTTCTCAAATGCTCAAGACAAGGACCCTGACATGATCATCAGATGTTTCTGTCCAAATTCTTCAACACATTCCTTGATTCAGAGCCATGCATTAATAGAAATGGCTCCAACAAAGGAAATAGCATAACAACTTCATTTTGTGAAATGGGAAAATGCACATCTGAGCAACAAATTTTATTGCAGGACAACCACAAACCCCATAATGTATTTTTTAAATCTTCCTAGATTTGGCTACATCTGCCCTTTTATCATGGCTTTGATTTTTTAGACATGTCAAATCCAAAGACTATTTCAGTTTTTCCATGGGTCTCTACTATGCCTTCTAGATTTTCAGCATCAGTGCAGAATGAGTTTCTAGTTATCAACTGATATCTGAATGGAAAATCTATATCTTCTGTAGATATTTACAACAAAATCTCTGTGTTTATCAAGATGCCTCCGCTTGTTTTTTTACTTTACATACTGAAGGAATTTTTAAATACATATGTACACACACAGACCTCAAACTCAAATAGAATGAAAAGAAAAATAACTCATTATATCCATATATATTACAAGTATCTTACTCTTTTATTCATGAAAAGATAAGTAGAACTGATGAAAGATTATAATGAGTCACTCCAGAAGAAGAGTGGAGATAATAGAAACAAAGGGCAAATTATAATAATTCCAGTTTTTAAATGGAAAAATTCATTTGTGCAATGAATTCTATTATAGAAAGACTAGGGCAATCATATTAAAAATATTTTTTCTTTCTCTTCCCAGCATGATATTCTTCTTACATTTATAACTTGATTACTGCTAATTACAATTTGCCCATGCTGAGGGTCACAGAGATGTCTATCCTTATAATCACATTGCTGGAGGAAGCCCTTCAACATGATAGTCTGAAAACACAGGATGTACATGAGGGGACAATAATTCTAATGAAATGGATAAAAAGCAAAACAAAATTAAATGCATCCTTAATTTTTTTTATCCCATATCTAAATGATTATTTCTTAAGTTACACCATTAAGATTCTATCCCTGTATATCATTCCTATTCTTCACACAATGGTTTGTAAGAATAGAATTTTGAGGAAATGCTAAACTTACAATTGATGAGGAAGGCACTAGTTTTTGGAGCAAGTATGGTGTGCTTAAGGCAAGTCAGGTTCCTAAAATGTTTTGTGTAGATCAAATTATTTTTTCTACAGACTTACATTGTCATCTCAAGGGGACTGCATCAATTAGCCTTAAATCACAACAGGTAGGTGTAAAGTGACAAGATCAGTTTAAAACTATTAAATGAACTCTCTAACACGAGTACAAGAAGCCCACGGAGGAGATTTTTTTTTTGCTCCAGGAGTCAGCAACGCCTGTGATCCCAACCCTTAGACAATGAGAGATGGGGATTGGAGTTTAGTTTTCACTCATCCCTTAGTAAGTAGAACAGCTGCTGCTAAGCTGGAAGATTTGGTTAAAGCAAAGGAAAGGAGAGCCTGTGAAGGTGGGAAAGAAAATTTGTTGAAAGATCTGGGTACCCCTGAAACCTTCACCAATGGGTTGTGTGACTGTAGGCAGGTCGCACCCTCTCTGTTCCTCTGTTCTCCCAACCTTTAAAAAAAATTTGTTTGGATGGTGCCCAAGGCATCTTCCCACTCCTTCAGCAGGTGACCATGAAAGCACCCCTGATATACAATATGCTGAGATCCAGTTTACCTTTACGTGTGGTGGTGGTGGAAATGGTTGCTGAGAAGGGAGTACGTGGCTAACTCTACATAAATGTAATTAGTTACACAGAAACAAGAGCTTCTTCTTTGAAATTGTCACAGGAGCAATGTCATTAAAATAAAGAAGTAAATGGCGACAGCGGCACCAAGGGGACGTGTCTAGATGAGACGGGCTCTTGAGAAAGCAGGCGCGAGGAAAGGTAAGAAAATATGGAAAGGAAACTGCCGTTTCCAGGGGCGGCAGCAGTCACTCTCCCAGGCCACGTGAGACCGAGCCACCTTTGCTCACCCCGGGGCTGCTGGACTGTGGAGCGTGTCCCCCAGACCCAGCATTTTGTTGGTCATTTAGTAGCAACATCCTGAGCACATCAACCTGAGCACTTCCCAGAGCAGGTACAGCCTCTGACCCCGATCAAATCGATGGCCCGAGCAAGTCATCCTGTGAGGCTCCACTGACCTCTCTGTTAAACAGGCAGAGCACAAGCCGTTGACGAGCAACGAAAACGGTGAGTGCCAAGCCCTGGCGCACGTGTGGCTTTTAAGAGGCCTTGTTGCCAGCAGCCTCAGAGTCAGCAGAATAATGTGCCTCAGATCATTCTTATCTAGTCCTTGTTATTCTTTAAGTGGCACGATGAATAAAAAGACCCATATGTGATAGAGATGGTTTCCATTCTTTATATAAACGGTGATTGATATTGGTTTACCCTTTGGCCAAAAAGAATATGGCTCAATTTAAAAATAATTGTATAGCGTTTTGCAGATTTCAAGAACATCACCTCGTATGACAACCCAATAAAACACAACGGGCACCGGTACCTCTATGTTACAGGCAAATCATAACAGCTAAGAGAGCTCAGTCTGCTCGAGGCGACACAGGGAGCAAAAGGTCACCATGGGGCTCAAGCTTAGCTTGCCCTTATTTATTTGCAGTACGATGCCCAATTTTCTGGCCTAATGTCCACTGTTGAACCCTAAATTAGCCTACCCATAGGCCTTCACGGCAACCAGAGTAACGTAGAAAAGAAAAGTTTCCCACTGTCTCCTAAGTGTCTTATCTGAAAAGCACACAACCTCCCCTCCCTTGAACAATCTCCGCAAGGACAGACAAGCACACAACCTCCCCTCCTTTGAACAATCCTGCAAGGACATCTCCACCCTGCAGCTGTGCCCCAGGCTATCAGGGCACACGCTAGCTAACTGCCAAAATCCGCTTCTGTTTATCCCGCTTGCTTGCAAACTGCGACAGCAACCCCCTATAAAAGGAGCCATTTTAAAACCTGGGGGCTGCAGTTCTCTCCTGCATGAGAGGTGCTGCAGACGCCCGCGGGCTTAGCTCAATAAACTTCATAAAAGTGGTTAAAGTCTGAGTGTGGTCGATCTCCTGGGTTATAACACACCTTTCTTGTTCTTGATTGTGTGTAGAAAAATAAAGATTAAACTGAAGAGCTTTCTTCCCTGATCTGAAAACAAAGTGTCCCTTTCCTCAACAGCTCCATTCCCACATCAATAAATCATCGTACACACACACACACACACACACAGATTTCATTCTGTTATAGGAAGATAATAAAGGAAATTACTTATTTTATATAGGTTTTCTTTTGATGACTTTGTTGAAATATAGAGGTGATTTCTTATGTGACATTGTTCTCCAGTGCCAAACAACAGGGAGTTTATTAGTGACATTTTATAAGACATGTGCTCATTTGCATTAGAAGCTGTTTCAGCCCAAGTAAAATTGGAAATAGAATACGTCTTCCATAAAAAGAAAGGTCACAATTGTCTATTCACCAGAGGGATTTAAATTTTTTAATGCCACAGCGCAACCAAGGTGACAGTGCAATGTTACAGGTATGAAAAAATTAATTCCTTTTACCCTGCAGAATGCAGAAAGAAAATAAGCAAATAACTCCGTGGCAAATTGAAGGTGGCTTATCACTTCTCCCCACCAAGTAAAATAAAGTTATTATTCACGCTGAATTACACAGTTCTCACAATGTAGCACACAGCAAAGTAAAGACTGAAGGGAATCGGGAACCATGGTATAAATCATTTTGGTAAATAGCCCAATTAGCCTGTTTTGCCTTATAAGTTACCATACAGAGTTCCAGATATTTTGATAAGTTCACAGAGTTTATTTCTTTGATGTTCTTTCAACATAATACTTTAGGTAGAGAGGAAAATTTGTTATTTTCCTTAAGAGAATGGTCCTGGGAACATTTCTTCTGTGGCTCATTTGGTTTGGTTTCGTTTTGTAGACCATGCATTATGACCCATGGAGAAAAGCCGTACGGAGGGATTGGTAGCAAAGACACTCACCTGCCAACAAGCCTCGTCAGCAGGTGCCTTAGCTTCCCAGCTGAGCACAAAGAGATTGGTGCACAGAATGGACTCTGTTCAAAGTCCTTCCCAGAAGGACCAGTCTTTGCTCCCAAAACAAGGAGAGCAAAGTTGCATAAATGAACCCACTTTTAGTCAACCCTCACAGAAATTGCTCAAAAATAACTGGTGATGGTTGAAGACTCTTCACTAACTTAGAAGTTCAAAGTCACTGTCTTCTGGGTTTGAAATAATGTTTGCAAAGAAGGCTACTTTCTCCCTTATCTGGAGGAAACACACAAAAAGCAAAGAGAATATGAATTTATAAACATATATTCATAAATACATCCCATGAGATGAGAAAAGTGAATTTTTAGTAACTATGATTATTAGCTATATTTTGTCTATGCGCTTATGGTAACAGATGGGGAGAGGAAATGGGAAATTAGTGTGCCCATCATTTTTTTAAAGGAGGAATGGTATTAAATCAAGAAAGTCATAATGAGTGACCCACTTTAAAAGAGCTCATCTGGGTTTCTATGGGAGCATCTTCATTATGAGATTGTATCTCACCATAAGAGAAAAAATTGGCCTGAGTTAAGTTAGATCTTCAGTGGTAAGATGATTTAAACTTAAGATAAAATATGAACGCCAGGAGCCAACCTGGAAAAGCTTCCTGTGTCCTTGTAGCCTGTGCCTGACTGCCTCCAGCCTCCTTCATGGCCATGGACTCACGTCAGTGGAGAGCCTGTAGCCTGGGTGACAGGCCCTCCACCACGGACACGGCTGCCCCAACTCACACTGCAAGGGATGGACAATTCTTGATAAGAGTCAGTCCCTATGAAAATACCACATTTTCTGTAGAATTGCAGTAAAACCTATCTACAGTCTCAGTTTTGCTAGAAATTAGTTGCTAATAAACTACCATTTGCTCTCACAAATCTTCCAGATTCAAGTGAAAAAGAAGTAAAAAAAGGACATGGAGTCTGAGTTATCTCTTCTTTTTGTGATTTCTTGTAAGCCATAAAATGTTTTGAGAATCCAAAGTATATAAACTATAAAAGAGTAAAATGTTAAATTTGCATTAAGCAACTACTGGTAAGAGTTATTCACCATGTGTCTATTTGTGAAATTAAGTACATAGCTTAGATCAGATGGTTGAAAGAGAATCTGGTTGAGCAAGAGCTAAGTACTGAGACAAAGTGTCCCACTGGGAAGAAGGAATCCCAGGACGATAGTCTAAGGAGCAAAAGTTTCAAGAGGAAAGGTTCAATACACAGTAGGTAAATCCGTTTCACTCATCTCTCTCTCTCTCTCTCTCTCTCTCTCTCTCTCTCTCTGTCTGTCTCCTGCCCCCTCTCTTTCATGAGAATGCATAAATAACATGTTATTCTCCTACAGCCAAGAGGAAACAAAGTGAGGTAGAGAAAAGGACACTAAGACAAAAAGTATGGAGCTGATAGGTGGTGGAAGAAATGGGAAATGGCAAAGAAAAAGAAGAGTCTTCCCGTTGGCCCAAGAAGAAATAAAAAACCTAAACATTAACTGAATGAAGGCTTCCTAGATATCAGCAGTACCACGGGGAGGTATCTCAAGCAGAACTCACTGTTTTTGCAAAGAGGATTAAGCCTTCATTTTAGAAGCCATCAAGGGGAAACACAGGATCCAACAAGTTTAACACTGTAAACAACAGGAATATTCTAAACCATTATAAACCCTGTGCTTTTGGTTCCCTCCTCCCTGTCCTTCCCAACCCATACCTTCCTTCACTGAGCTGCTTAGTACAGAAGGAGAGGACTGACAGACAGCTGTTACTTCCATCTGACATGGCGGACTGGACTAGCCCACAGAAAGCATCGTTTACATCACAGCTTCCAACACCCTGCCTGAGCATCTGAAAGGCCCCCTTTCTCTTCCCTCTCAGAATACTCATTCAAATAACTTTCCATTTGTCTTCTTTACATTAACGTTTTGGCCCCTCCCATCCTCCATGGGGAAGGTAGCAATGGCTTTGCCATCCCTAAACCCAAGCTAAGCATACCCCATCTTAACCTCCTCAGCCAAGACCCAATAATGCCCTCAGCCCATCCAGTACCACACCCTGGGGCAGAAGGGACAAGAGAGGGGAAAGGGATGGTGGTCTTACCTGATTACAGTTAAACACTTTTATATTTGCAAATTTTACAAGATCACGACTCTGTGAACACATCTTCTACAGGGTTTCCTCCTGAGTGCAGCTCCTAGCCTTGAGCCCAGCAACCCAAGGAGAAAGCTCTTACAAGACAAGGCATTTGAATCTCTCAAAGGCAGTTAGGTTGTTTACGTGTTAGACCAGAAAACCTCAGACCGATCATTTGTCCCAGCACTGCTTAAAACAAAAAAGGTAAAACCATGGAAACTAAAGGAACCCTTCAGAATCTTTCTAATCTCCCCCAAGAACAATGTCCAATACTGCAAGGAGGAGCAGATCCCCTCGTATATTTAATTACCAGAGCATTTGTGGGAAACACCATTGAGTGAAAGAGGTGGATTAGCAAACAGCACAAAGAAATGCCCCTGCTTGCCAAGAACTCAGTGGTCTATAGGGACTTATAACGTCAGACAGGCAGGGGCCAGTCCCTGTGTCGTGGAAACTAAAGCATATTCGCGTGGGGGTCGTCTTTAAATATGAGTATAAAATTAGATATAAAAATGAGTATTTAGTAGTGTAAAAATAAATTAGAACAAATTATAAATTTTAAAAATATGACAAGCATTACAAATATCATAAAATTAAGAAATATAGCATACTAGTGTTATTATTTTACGGCCTGAAGTGCCTCTATAATTTTTTCCTTACATTTTCTGGCTGCATATTCTTTGATCACCTGTGCATTTAAAATTTGGAAATATAAGTTTACACAAAGAAAAACAGAAAGATAATCCAGTCTTTCCTTCTGCATGGCTGAATATTTTTTTTGTTAATTCATATTAGGAATGCATAAAACACATGACTTCATTTATAGATGTCCTGGCCACTTGTAGTACGTACTCCAACAGGTGCCTACAACACAGGAATTCTAATGAGTTCTCATAAATTAACACAATTCCCATCAAAACCAATTTTAACTCTTTTGCATAGATAATTGTGTACGTGGCATGGTCTAACATATGCCTCACAGGAGAGAATTTCCCTTATGACCCAGCATCCAAGTGAACTGACGTCCTAACTTAAAATTGTACACATCTGGTGATTGGAAGAATTTTTCACAGACTGGTTTCTGGCACCATCACTTGCAACTGTATTTCTTCTCCACCAGTGCTGGACACCAAAGGACAAACTCAAATCATGACTCAAACTCTGGCCCTGCACCCCCTGCCATGGCGCTAAGCAAGTCAGCAGAGTGGTTAGGAAGTGTTTCTCAAAACCAAGATGACTGGCAATATCCTGCAGGCCATGTAAACATGGCCCCCTAAACCCAAGCTAAGCATACCCCATCTTAACCTCCTCAGCCAAGACCCAATAATGCCCTCAGCCCATCCAGTACCACACCCTGGGGCAGAAGGGACAAGAGAGGGGAAAGGGATGGTGGTCTTACCTGATTACAGTTAAACACTTTTATATTTGCAAATTTTACAAGATCACGACTCTGTGAACACATTGCTAGGACACTTCCAGGGCCTGGAATATGAGCCCTGCAAGTGAGGGCCCTGGAAGCGTAAACTTAATTCGCATCAACATCATCAGCCTCTGCAGGCAGGAGAATCCAGTTCCAACCCGCTCTGTCTAGGAGATCAGAGAAGGACAGTTCCTCATGGATGGTGTCAACAAGGATGATCTCCCAAAGGAAATGACCTTGAGATGGTCTTTAAGGTTAGAAAGCATTTTAGGAGGGGGAAAGGAAGGTGAAACACATGCCAGGCCCGATAGCCAAGGATTAAAGCTAGAACTAAACAGAAGGTATTTCAGGTGGAATAGTAGGAGGACCAGGAACCAAAATGAAATTTTGCAAAAACTGAGAAACTGTCATTTTCATGCAAAAGGTCTAACACTTTCTGTGGATTGGCCACAGAAGTCAATTCCTGTGTTAGTTATTTGCCACTTCCTTTCTATTATTCATCAGAACCCATGGACCTCTTTCCATAATAGTTCTGTGTCATATCGCAGGGTGTAGAGTGGCTGCTAGAAGATACTGGGTGATGCTGTGTACCTACTGTATACACAGTTTGGGGGTGTGTGCTGCTGTTACATCCTGCTGGCAGTTTGTACCCTATTCCCCAGGAGCAAGTCATTTCTTTGTGCCAATCCCAGGTCTAGCTCCCCAAGTGACACCAAGGAGCTAATTTTACTTCACATGCTAAAGAGTTTACTGGGTCCTCCATTTATGTGAGGATAGGCTGGTCCCTGCATCTCATTGTGTTGGGGGCATCTTGTCAACAACAGATCCAGCTAATCTCATCTTCCAGGGGCTTGCTCTTTGGAGCAAGGAGTGATGCGGCTCCAGATAATTTCTCTGAATACCAGCAAAACTTCACAGACAGCCAACCAGGATGAGACACTGAGCTCGGCGCTTTACACACACCATTTCTCTGAATCTTCACGACTCCAAAAGTTAGACACTAGAATCCCCACCGTGAGTTATATCATCCCTTTACATAGCCGTGGAGCTAGGCCAGGTCAGAGGCGGTGTGTTCAAAAACTGGTGTAATGGCGCCCAGACGTGCTCCGCCAGGAGGTGGGACCTGAGTCCGACTCACTGCTTGAGACCGGGCTCTGAGCTGGGGCTTCCCCACAGGAGGCTGAGACCCTGCTGTCAGGCTCTGGCGTGCCCTGGTGGCCAGGAAGTGACCCAGGCCCCTCCATCAGTGACGGGCGCTGATCTCCTCAATGCCACCTGGCAGCAAAGAACCAAGATGGTGCCACAGGACCCAGGGCTGGGCTGGAGGCCCCCTGGCTCGTCTGAGGCGACGGCAATACCTTACTCACACGACTGGGGTGAGAACTAAATTAGGGGGGAACTAACGTGCCTGGAACACAGCAGTGTGAAATGAAATGCTAGGTTTTATGACTGATGCGTGTTTGTTCACAAAAAGAGAATTAGAATTTGTTTTAAAGAGTTGTTGCAGACGTCTCTCTATCAAGTTTGGAGGAAGAGATACTGTGAAAGGCCCAGGAACTCTGAAACTGAAGACAAACAGGGACAGGGGAGCAGGGTCAGCCCTGCTGGGGGTGAGCAGGGCCGGGGCAGGCGCCACCTGCTCCCAGTCCAGAAGCACCCCTCGGGCTCCGTGCACGGGCCCCTGACCGAGAGCCTGAGGGACACTAAGTGCGGGGAGGGGAGGGGTACAGGGGTATGAGATGCACCCTACAGGGTCAAGATTTCAGGCATCTCCGAGAGAATGTTTTATATTCTGTCTGGTTGTCCGTTATTTATCAGTTGATTGTATCTATATTTCTACCAGTGTGCATGTATATAGAGATATAAGGTATATTTATAGATTATGTATATCTGCATACATAATATATATCCATATCTTATCTTGAGAATAAATATAAATATTAATTTATATATTGTAAAATTCTCACACTGTCTTTACAATCGATCTGCACATTTCAAGTCTTTTGTTTGCTTCCCTTAGCCCCTTGCAAATTAATAAATTGATTGCCATACAATCTATGGTACCTTAGAATATAGAAAATGTGCATTACAGCGGAAATGACCACAATGTTCTTTTATTTAATCTTGTGCAGCAGAAGGAGAAACAAAGATACATTGTCTCACAATTTGCCCAAAGTCACACAGCCTGTATGAGGACATGCATCGTTTGAACCCACTTCTCCCTGAATCCTCTTGTGGCTTTGCTCCAGTAGAGCACAGGGAGGGGCAGGATACAGAAGACTTCAGAAAGACTGCAACTGGGAAGTCTGCCTTCTAGGAGGTCTTATTCTCTATTTCTCTTTGTCAAAATTAGCTGGAGTAAACATAAAGTGCATTCTAAATTACTTCACTTTATTCCCTAAGATAATTCATTATTTCCAAGTCAAAAAAAATGTTTTTCAACTTGTTGGCCATCGTGTTGCTTGTTTTTTAACTCATTAGCAAGACATCTAAGAGACCAATGACTAAGAACTTTCTGGAATATAAGGTTCTTCTGCCTTGAAATGCCACAGCAGTCCTCACATGTAGTTTAGACTTTACTGGTTGGGAGCAAGCAATCATATCACACCATATTCCAAGCACTAAGAAGATGGAACAACATCTGTTCAATCTTATGGTTCATCCCTAGTTGATACAAACTGTTTTCCAAAAGCAGCTGCCTTTAGTCAATTATTTTTCCCAAAATCAACAAAGCCCATAAACACCAACCCCCACCAAAAGGCTCATTTGGCTCCTGCTGATACTACTGGAAAGCACGATGTGCATTAATCGACTTCATTAATTGAATAATCACAGAAATGGAATGTCTATAACTCATGCCTGGATTTGGTGGGATGATATTATTGTTTAATGCTGGAGATCTCAGCTTTCCTTTCCTCACTGCAGAAGGACATGAAGTACATTTGCAGCTTGTGAACCCAGCTTTGTCATGCTCTCCCAGGAGAAACCGTTTTTACTTTGAAAACATACCTGCTGTCTGCAAGCATTATATTTTATCCAAAAAAATTAGTTGATGGATGTGTATCCAGTTAAGCTGAAAAATAATTATCTAATAGATGTAAATGTATTCAACTGATATGTACACAGCAAAATGTCACTTAAATTTTTGAAAGATCATATCCAATTATAATCTTTATAGGGTAATCTAAGGAGGAGAAAAATACTCAACTAAGTTCTCTGATTAAAAGCTTATAAGCCTTGGGCAGATACCATCAGGGGCACAGGGTGGGGATGGGAGTAGAAATTGAAAGCATGAAGCATGCCAGGGCCCAGGGAGCAGGGCTGCTTACTCCCAGAGAGAGCCAAGCATCAAGGTTGAAAATCCTCCTGAGAGAGGGACCAGCACATTGACTCACAATGAGAGAACAGTCCTCTCCTGGGACTGGGACGTGGAGAAGAAGGACAGTGCACTGAGCACTTGGAAGAAAGGCCCAGAGAAGGAAAATGGAAAACTGACTTCCCCTCCTGCTTGCCTGTTGCTGTCCGATTCCTACCCAGAGCTGGCATGCCTAGGAGGTTTCAAGTAACCCATCACCTGCCACCTTTCAGGCAGAGACACAGGGACAAGTACCACGCTCTTTCCTCTCCACCTGGGGCCAGGCTCTGTAGCAGTCCACTGGCAAGGGAGAGTGGAGGTCTGGGGTATGCAGTAAGGGAAGGGTCATTCTCTATCCAGAGAACAGACCCATCAACACAGCCAGATCACTGGCCACATGTGCTTGCCCATCTGGACAATTTTGGCTCATGATTGTGCAGAGTCAATATACGCCAGTAAACGAACACCCTTTGCTGGGTTAGTGCTGAGCGCTTCCTGCTCAGTTCCCTAAAACCAGATGTTCAGGCACATAGAGATTAATCAACATTACTGTCATCAGACCAACTTATTACAGTCACTGTCTGTGGCTTTAGCCTTGGCTTGATAAAAGCTATCACAGACCCAAGTTTACACAAGAGAGACAGATATTTTTTCTCTATCAACAGCCTTTAATACACAAGAAAAATAAAATTAATCAAGAGACAAAGAAGAATCAAAAGTAATATTTTCTCCTATATACAAATATGTTTTCATTTCAACCACCTTTTCAGTTAGACAAAGGAAAATAAATCTTTATTCCAAAAAATAGCAAATAAATACTAGATGAGTAAGTACAAAATAAATAAGTTAGAGACCCATTGCAATCTGTAAAAGAAAAGAGATAATGAGCTGAAAAGATGGACTAGGAGGAAAAAGAAAGAGATTAAAATGGAAAGGTAAGTAGGAATAAAGTACAGAACTAGGAATCAAAACAATTGCAAACAAAAGAAGTGTGGGGAGAAGAGACCACGAGAGAGGGAGAGGAGAGAGAAGGAAGACATAACGGACTTGGGTGGGGGAATAAAATACCAAGACAGTCTAGATAAAGACATTCAGAGTAGCAAAGAGAGAAGGGAAAATTAAGAGAGAAAACTAAAAAGACAGAAGAATGAGATCATTAATGCAACAAATTCCTGCTTTTCATCACAGAGTCAGTTGCTCATTTGTACTATAAATCTTAAGTGTTTTGTCACTTCCACTATTTTGGGAAAGACATATTATTGGGATTTGAGTCATTTATTTTTGCATTCAACAAATAATAATTAAACTCTCATGGGTGATGCGTTGTTCCAAGCACTGGGGCGGACAAGACAATGCCCGGGCCTCATGCCACTTATTTTCTGGAACGGGCCAAGTTCAGTCCCTGTGGAGGGTAGTGATGGTATATCATGTTGGCAGTCCCACCAAACCCAATGGGAAAAAAGCAGTTTCCAAAGAAAATGATGCGCATTTGTGTATGGTTTGGGAGGGGGGACATGCTCATTGAAGGAACAGATGGATGGACAGCACAGGCTGGCATCATATGCCATTTGATAGAGATAGACAGACAGAGAAAACATCTGAAAGAGATTAATTTTATCCAGATAATTTGCCTACTATGTTGCATAAGCAGAATTTTAACACAGACTTATTCATTCTCAATGGGGGAGTGAAACTTGGTTCTTCAGGAAGGCCAAATAATTTTAGATGTTACAATGGTTTATGGGCTATCAAAGGTCCAGGGTATATAGACAGATCTACAGAATATCTGTGATATTAAAATTTTAAAGAAGGGAGGAGGCACAGACAATCAGGGGGAAAATTTCTGAAATAATTCCTTACTAGACTTCCAGCTGGACAAAATGGTACAGTCTTATCTCATCCTGCTCCTTCCTGCCTAGTATAGCTATAAACCCTGGAAATAACTCAAGAGGCAACCAACAGAGTGCTCTAAAAGCTGGAGAGAAGGTGGTGGACCGGTTGGTGACCCCAGAACTGGAGAAGAAACACAGTGACATGATGCCTTAAGACCCCTCACCCAACAGCAAAAGGTACCCCAGGCCCAGGACCTCCTGTCTCCCATCCTAGCAACAGAAGGCAGTGTGGCTAGGCTAGTTCCTTCCCTCGATAGAAAGTGAGTCTCCCCAACACCAGGAAGCCCAATGGCACCAGAAGAGAAATTTGAGCTGGAGCCTCACACTGACAATAAGTGACCAAAGGAGTCCCACACCACCAGACCTGAGGCTAGAGACTCCAGGTGGCACCAGGAGCACAGCAAGCACCCTGGGACTAGAGGCACTCTCCTTCCTCTCCAGACCTGAGACTCCCCTCTCCAACCTAGAGAAGCCAGGCAGCTGGACAGTGCTGGCAGGGTGGGTTCCATAACGAGTGGTGAGGGCCGGAAGCTCTTGTGTCCCCGTGGGCCTGGCAATCCCTCCCCTCACCTAGACCCTCCAGGCAGCCAGGCAGCATCGGCCAGGGCATCCCACCACAAGAACCTGGCCTGGAGGCACGTTTCGTCCCAGTGTGGCAGAGACTCCCTTTGCCTGCCTAGAGGCACCAGGTGGCCTGGTCCAGGGAAGCTCATTTCACCCTCTCAAGAGGCGCCAGCAGTATCAGCGGGAGCCCACACAGTGTCAGACAGAGCGAGCAGACCACAGCAGCACAAGACTCAGAACATCACATTGTCCACTGAAAACGGCCAGAACCTGTATGCGAAACCTAAATGGGGTGATGGTTGGCTGCAATAGAAGATTAAATAGGACAGAATAACCAAAGAGTTATTCTAACATAATAATTGACCCCCTATGTTTTCGTAACAAGTCTGGACCAGCTATACCATGTTCAGAAGTGGAACATATTTTACAGCAAACCTGAGAAATGCATGTCTTTCATGCTTCTCTGAATTTAAAGGAGTGTCCTTCCTCCAAAGGAAATCAGGGGTATTTTATTTTGGTACTGGACAAATCTGTTAAAGCAAAAGCTGGTCACCTGGTATATGATTCTACCTTACAGAAACCATTTTCAGCCTTGAGGGTTTTGACCAAGTCTAAGTCCTAAGAATGCAAATATTCAATGTAGTCAGGAAAAGGGGATTCTGGGTCCACCTCTACCATCAACCAGGTGAGTGACCCTGACTAATCTCTTTGCTTCTCATTGAAACACAGCATGGGATGACTAAGACCTTGGCCAGTTATGCCAACTTGTCCTCTAAAAAGAAAAAGGGACTCAGGTTCCTAATGAAAAAAATTAGTTTGTCTGCAGGAATTTCTGGTTTTCTAGTAGGAGGAAGAGGATTAACATTTACTGAATGATATATTTGCGAAGTAGCTATTATCCCCATTTGACAGATGAGATAAAAGGTGGATCAAAGAATTTAAACGACTCTTCCAAGACTACTCTGCTGGTAAGTGGCAGAAATAAGAGTAAAATACAGTCCAAAGAGACCATGTGGTTTTTTCTATGCTACACTGCCCCTTACACTTAGATCCAAACATTACCACAAAGTCACTCTTTACGCTTTAAAAGATTAATGAACATTCAGTTGCTGGCCAAAGAAATACACCTTCAAAAAGATTTAGTGGAAAAACATCACACAACAGGACAAACGTGCTGTGGAAACAGTCAACTTACTTATATCCTACTCTGGCACAAACGGCAGTGTCACTTTCATCTGCATGACAAACCTGCCAGGTGGCTGAAGCAGGCATTTTCATTGCTTCATCTCACACACAGTTGAGGCAAAGAAGTGATTCTCCACAATCAAACATGGGACAGAGCCAGAAAGCAAAACACACCCCATCTTCCGAACTCGGATCATTTCACTCTACATCCGGATCACCCACTCTATCGGAATCAGAGCTGACATGTAATATTCCTGCTGTCTTGATCCACTGCTGCTTGTGTTTTCTTCCTCAGCATGGGAAGGAAAACTTCTTTTAGAAAAATTATGTATTTGAATTGGGCTCACAAAACAATTAGAAAATTCTGCACAGCAATCCTATATCAAGTCTGTAGAATTCATTCTCTCATAAAATCTCTGAGCTGCTTTAATTCTTCTCACCCCTGGGAGGTGGAGCTGGAATAGGCACTCTCAGCTTTACAGCAAATATCATGGCTCTGAGATTGAAGACTTTGGGCTCCAGAGTCCAGGGCTGACCCCAGTCAAGGGAGAACACCAATTGCCTGCTTTGGTGCTGTCTTCTCATGATCCTGCCAGCCATGGCAAGAAGGAATCCCTTTACCCTATTCTTCACGGAGAACTCAAGCCATTCCCTAGTTAGCACACTCTCACTCAACATTAACTACACTTCCAAGAAAATTCTCTTGTGTGCTCTACCTTAGGTAGTTCCAATTTCACAGGTTGTTATTTTTCATCTTCTGACTTACCACACTTGGGAGCTGCCTTGGAACAGACAAGTAGATCTATTGGGGAAAAAAATGTAATAACTCAACAGAAAAAAATTTAAATATAAGCACAAAAGAAAAAGCCATTGGGGTTCAATGTTTTGAGATAATCTAGTGCAAATACAGTTAGTTGAGCTGAAATGTGCATAAAATATTCCTTGGTACTTTACATGTATTTTTCAAAATAAAGTTGGCCATTTTTTGTCTTCCCCAGAGCCAGCCAGCTTCACTCTTCCAGCTCCCTTCTCAAAGCCTCTTCCATCTTAGCAGGCCAATTCCCTCCTGCGTGATATGGCGCTTGCATAGAAGTCTGCACATGCCAGTACCTCACACACACACGTGACTCATTCATGATGCCTTTTTGCTTTTGCCATTTTTACAAACATAAATGCAGGAAATGCTTTGAGAACTCCCTGCCTCATAGAACTTGCGTAGATGGTCTTTACCCAATGTGCCACCTCCGGCCACCAAACCTACCGCATAATCACATTTCAACCCTCCTGGTGGCCTTAAAGCTTTAACTACTTTTTTCACCCTGCCCTAGTCTTCAATAAAGAGCCACATTGGGGGTATTAACCCTTCTCCTTTAAAAAATGAAAAGACCTCTGAAATATTCTTTGGTTTAATTCATAAACATGAAATAGCTCGACCGTGACAATTGCTGACCACACCGTGGAAATGAGCATTTTCATTTGGGAAGATAAGAAGTGGGGATTGGGAGGCACAAAGGATTGGAGGTAAAGAGGCAGCCTGGGCCTGGGGTACTACCAAAGGCCATTAGCAATCTGCGGGCACCAGGACACAGGAGAGAACCTAAATAGCAGTAGTGAGAAGGAGGGGAAAAGTAAACACTCCCGAGGAAAGGCAGGCCTCGCAGACAGCGTCCACCCTGGAAAGGAAGGACGGTGCCTTCCTCCTCCTTCCACCCCACGCCTGCACCTTCCCCTGTCTGCCGAGTCAGCACAGCACAGCTGCGGCTTCCGGAGCCAGCTCTGGGATGGCCCCACGACGAGGGAAGCCCTGTCACCTCGTGGGCTGCCGAGAGTGGCCTGAGCTAGGCTGGAAGCCCCACCAGCATCTACACCACTTCATGGGGATACAGTTTATGAATTCCAGCCGACTGAGAGAAAAACAGCACAGGGACCGTTAAAATGAATCCCTGTTTCCCATATTCAGCCCTCAAATGTAACCAAACCATAAGACAAAATGCCCAAAACACACCACCAGGAATTCAAAGATGGCCTGGAAGATGTTATGGCATGCAATACGTACGTGATGCCATACTTTCTTCTATTTTATGTCCTCAGCCTTCTTCATTGAGATTTCTCCTCTTTTTCACATAAATTTGGAAGACATGCAAATTACTATTAAAAAGTTTATTTTCAAAGAGGCCGTTGAAGCAGTAGAAAAGATTGTCCAATTACCAAACAAACAAATAACTTTAAATCCAAATCAACATTCTGCACATTTAAAAAGAAATTCCAAGTGGATGGCATATTTTTAGCAAAACAGCTTGTTGGAAACTGAATGCTTTGAGGAGACAGGACAGCTTTTAGGAAAGGAACCTGAGACAAAAGCTATGTTTGTTTTTACCCTTTAGTCTTATTACTAAAACTAATTATCCTGTCTGAGCCTAAAGAAGAATGAAATCTCTCTCCATGGCATTAATCCAAGTTTAAGTTTCCATAAAAGTATGTTGGATCTAAAACCAATTTGGTGTTATATTTTTGTATCTTTATAACATGGCATAAAATACAAAAGCGTCGAGATTCAGTTTATAAACAACATCAACTCTGTTAAACTCAAAATGCTGTTAAAACAAAATCTCTTTCCATCTCTGTGGCAGCCTGGAGCTATGTACCCCAGAAAAGTGTGTCATTAAACTTAATCCATTCCTGTGGGAGTGAGCCCTGGTAAATAAGGCCTTTCGTGAGGTTATATCGGTTAGGTGTAGCCTGACTGCATAAGGATGGGTCTTAATCCTATCACTGAAAGCCTTACAGGAAAGCCCAGAGAAGGAGAGGAAAGCCACAGGGAGGCAGCAGCCAGAAGCTGGAAGCGAGCAGAGCACAGAGAAGCCAGGAGAGGCCGCCATGTGCATGGACATGTGATGGAAAAGCCAAGAAGCAAGGATCCCCAGCAACCAGCCCCAGAATGCCACAGGGAGAAAGCGTCACCTTGCTGACGCCTTGATTTTGGACTTCTCCTGGCTTCAAAACCAAGAGCCAATGAATTCCGATTTTAAGCCAACCCATTGCATGGTATTTGCTTAGCAGCCAGGAACTGAAACAATCTGTATGACAAATAAAATAGTGGCCATCTAGACTTTTTTCCTTCTTCTACTTCCACTCAAGTACACACTCCAAGCAAGTGTTCTTTTTTTTTTTTTTTTTTTTGAGGAAATAGTTCAATACAAGGCTTCTGGGTTGAAAAGACAACCACTTTAGAGGTGTATATACTGTCTCTCCATTTCCCTCTAAAATGCCCATGGTCCATGAAGAAAATGATGGAAAGTCACCACTTTGAAAACTGAGGTCCATAAGCAGCCAATCACCACAATCATTTCTTCAGGCATTGTCTTAGTTTACCAGGCTGCTAGGACAAATGCCACACAATGGGTTTTGGCTTTGTGAGAGCTGAGTGCAGCCTGCCGCCTTTCTCTGGGACCCACAAATAAACCCTGGGCTTGGGACCAGGGCAGGATGATAGATGTGGGCTGACATCCTTGGGCGTATCAGCTAGTGGCTGCCCACACATTTCCCTTCTGCCCTGAGCAAATGTCAATGTTCCCCAACTGAGTATGTAAGTTTTATGGCACTGGGCCCACCCCCATCTACATCTGTTCCCGGCAGAGTAGGAGCAACATCCCTCCACGATGGCACAAGAGTGTGTGCATAGGTCGTGTGCCCGTGTTGAACCCAGATCAAGACTGTCGGCCATGGGGAATGGACACACTGTGGAAGATGACCTTGCTCTCTCTTCTCTGTGTCAGCGAACGTTGTTCAACCTTAAGCCTGTATGAGTCGTACTTTGCTGGTGACATTGACACCTGCAAGCCGTGGAGTGAATAGGGGCCTTAGGACTCTGCTCCTGGTGACCAATGTTCTTATGCCCTTTGCTACCTCCCTTGTGGTGAGACCCCTCCCCTCAAGATGGTACCTGGTGTCTCTCTGTCAGCTTGAAAGTTTGGCATGACCATCAGGGTGCCAACGGCTCAACAGTTTGGTGCAGAGAGCAGTGTGCCAACAGTGACAGGCTTAACTACAGGAAGTCATGGCTCATGGTTTTGAGGCTAGAAGAAGTCCAAAATAAAGATATCAGCACAGCTTGCTTTCTGTCAGAGTTTGTCGTGTGCTGGTGCAGGCTGCCGTCAATCCCCAGGTAACTTGGCTCAAATCTCTGCCTCATGTCCCGTGGCAGTGGCCTCTCCTTTTTCACTTCTGTAGTTTCTCATTCTCTTCCTAAGGCCCCCCAATGATATGGATTAAGGCCCACCCTTATCCAGTTGGCTAGACTTTAACTAGAAAGAACATCAGCAAAGGGTCATATTTATAATGGGCTTCATACCCACAGGAGCACGGATTCAGATGAAGAACACGTCTGTGCTGGGGAACACGACTCAGTCTACCACAGGCTTTCACACATGTTCGTGGACACCTGCTCTGTGCCCAGGCACGATGGAGGTGATTGGATACAGAGTCAGCGACACAGTCGATTCCCCAAGGACGTCACACTCTGCGGAGGGAGGCAGACCCTCATACCTTGGCAGAATGTCTATTAAATGGAACCAGAAGAGAACTGATTAAGACCTATGACCTATGCCTGCTATTTTCTCTGAAACGGCATAGTTTGGCCAGCCAAGACATAGGTATAAAGATAATTGGATCATCTGCCACTGGCCAAGCTCTACATAAAACTCAGATTCAGGTAACTGACACTTTATTGCATAGGTCTTTTTTTTAAAGCCAGAGTTTATTTCCTGTCCCCGCAGGTCAGTAGCATCTATATTTACTTATAGACTTAACTCATGCCATGCAATATGGCTTGGGGGAGAAAAAATAGTATCTGGTATGCTCACAGGTAGTAAAGTACTGTAGCTGGACTCTGGAAGCAAGATCATCTGGGGTTGTAGGTAAAAGCAGAACAATAGATTGTCATAGATGCATTGGTTATTCTTAAGAGCAGATGTCCTTCATCCTAAGAGAAATCACTAACTGGAGGAAAAACCATAAACCCAGATTCCCCATCATGGGTAGACTGAGCTCACACAGGGGCCTGTCAGGGATTTTTGGTTTCTAACCCTTTCACCACTGAAGATTAATGTGGGTTTTCTCCCATGGGCACTGCCATGTGTGAAAAGGGAGTCCAGCCTTCACTTAGGGTGTTGTTTCCCCACTTTCATCAAAGACTAATTGGAGAGACAGCACTATTTCGTGCTCATTCTCACAGCAACATCCCTCATATCTTCCCCAGCTCAGAATGCTGCAATCCTACCATCTGGTAGGACCATTTCAGGGCCCATCTCTTCCCAAAACCTGTCCTGGCCCCTTCCCTACAGCTTGCTCTCCTCCAAAATGTGTGACATTTATTATCTATAGAGTAGAATTTATTGTGTGTGTTCAAAAATTGATGCGGTAGGACTCAGAATAGTGAATTGTTTACTGCCTCTTCATTCTCACCCTTCTTTATTCTCTCTCTAGATTGGCATGGGACCTTGCTGATCCACCTGGATGGGAAGATTGATTTTTCTGGGCAGACTGTCGACATTGCTTTGGGGAAGATGGCGCCAATAACCGCCATACAAAGGTCACATTGACTCTACAGCCTGGCGGTTGGTTGCTTAGGATTTCCAGTAGTCACTGAGGGTTTCTGGGGCTTAGCCTTTCTCCCCAGGTATGCTGTGAGAACCCTCGCAAATGTGAGCCCAGGATGGAGGCTCCACAAACACATTTCGTTTACTAGGAAGCCAGTCTTCACGTCCACTCTTCTCCACGCACCTTCCCTTTAAAAATATCCATCTTTTTAGTGATTCCAATCTTTCTGCAGAGAGAATGTTCTCTCCCTTGAATTTCCTCACCTATTATCAATCCCAAATGGCTGGTTTCTTCTATGGGAACACAGAAGGTTTGTAAAGTTTTATGAAAGTTAGGTCCATTAGCAAATTCAAAATCACCGCCTTCTCTGTCCTTCCCCCACAAAATAAAATGACTTAGACTTCAGTAAATGATGAGCACATGAAAGGTTTCTGGAATACATGTGTGATGCCAGTGGGTCCTCATCGCCTTGCACCACTTACACTACATCGATCACAAGTGTGCTAAAGCCATCTCAGCCAGAGGCGCCAGGTGCAGGCCTGAAGCCACACAGCATCAGGTTTACTGATTCAGCGCCGTGACGGGGGGCACACCACGGGGCCCGTGAACCTGGGAGAGCTCCTTGACCAGAGAAGGGTGGGAAGCCTTAGTGGCGTCTCTAAGGGAAGCCGGGATCTTCCGTTCTGGATCAGCTGCTTTTCTAAGGCTGGATTAGGAAAAGCAGAGATTCACAGGAATTAGGTACTGTCATGGGGCTAAGGTAGCTCAGCAAGTGAGCATGCCGAGTAACAGCTGCGACGAGCAGGACTGGCGGGTCGTAAGTAAGAAAGAAGTACCCCCTCTGAGACGCTCCTGTCAACTCCACAGCTGCTTTTTCCCTGCATCTGTCCTCCCGTGCAGATTAAAAGTCCAAGCAGGTTTTCACTATTGTTGGTATCAGGCAGGTTTTTACTCTTTCAGGAGCTGACATTTGCTGAGCGCTAGCTATATTTCTTTTCCCAAAGCCTTTTCTGATTCCTTACACCATTGCTTTCTCTCCTCAAAAATGCTATTATATGGTTCTTTTGTTTAAGCCTGAGGTACTATTACAAAGTAGGTACTATTACTTCCCATCTCCATTTTTAGTTAGGGAAACTGAGGCTCAGGCTCATAAAATAACTTGCCTCTGGTTACGCAGCTCGAGAGCGGAAGCACATCTGTTCTTGAAGTCTGCATTGCTAACCACTATGCTACACTGCTGTGACTCGAGACAGCCGTGCCATGTGGGGAGCAGGATGGAGCGTGGAGGAGTAGGAAAGGACCTTCGAAGCCCTTTAAAGTGTTTTTCATATCCAAGTTGTCAGCCAGGTTATTCTGAAATTATTAACTTTCAGGTATTTTTAGACATTAAGTTAAGACCTTCTAGATGAGTCCATAGATCCAATAGACCTTTTGTCCTAGTGTTTTCAGTTTCCAAATGATAAAATCAGGCTGCCTCGGAGAAGCCAAGAAGGGTCAAGTTTCATAGTGGCACTTAAGAGATTTATGGAAAACGAAAGATGTGTTCTGTTATCTTTCACTCTCACAATTCCAGGGGAAAGCTGTTTTGTATTTCCACTTTGTTGCCCATGAGACTAGATGAGTTCTGAAAAAAAGAGGTTTTGTGCCTGGTAATGCTGCCTGGTTTCCCAAAGACGATGGAGATCATCTCAGCTCTGACGGTGGGGAATGTTAGAAAAGGCCACGCCAGCCTTGCCAGGTTGAGCAGTGCTTCGATGCCTTAGTCTGGACTCGCCGTGTTTATCTGTTTTCCAGCTAGTAAATGTGGGGGAGGCATCATCTTAGGCCTTTAGAGCCCAGTGGTCCTTACCCAGGACTGTCTCTTGCTCACGGCCCCCATGCCAACAGGTTCCCTGCAGGTTGCCAGTAAGAACCCTCCACGTGCCGGTGAGTGCTCAACAACCCTTTCCTGAGGACTTGGCAGCAGCCCCAGCGCCCACCTGGTGTCTTGCTCCTCTGCCTTTCCTCTGGAAGGCTTGGAGACACCATTTTCATAGAATGCAGGAAATAGTCTTCAGCAACCCTTCTTCATGTGCAAATTAAATTCCAGTGCTGCAGTGTTATCACACGCCCAAAGAATAATGTTTTATTTTTAATGGGAAGACATTTTAGAACATATCTAGCTCACTGTATCCCCAATTTAAATATGAAGAAACAAAGGCTCAAAAATTCGTGACTCACTCAGTTAAAGTCTCACTGCGTGTTAGAAGCTAAAGGACTAGAATTCTGTTTCCTAGACTTCTCACCAACGGAACCATTGAGAAAAGGTCAGGAAAAATTAGACAACATTTCCTCTCAAGAAGGTGGACTGGTTTTACTATATTTTACCAACAACTAAAGGCTTCTAGGGCTTCTGGTCTGTTTTTCTGCCTGCCCCCAATCAATTAAACTATATTTGGGAATTTCGTCTAACTGCTTTTTATGCTGATAAAAAAAGCTGGCAGAGAACCGCTATGAAATAAATCACCTTCTTTCCTTTATGATGATGCTGCCTTCCCAGAAAGTATTAAGTAACCATCTGGGTCTCTTCTGAAATGTTCTGCCCCGTAAAGTTTGCATACATCTGCTCACACACCAAAAGGGAGGCTGCTGCCCTGGGATATGATGGGCTAAGCCCCAAAGCCTCTACCAGGCATTATTTGGATTCACTGATTGATCAGCCTTGGGACTTGGCTGCTTGTTCTGAAAGATTTGTGCAGCATGTGACCCCCTTTGAGGACTTAAAGCTTTGGGGCATAAGAAGGCCACCCTGGTTCCTTCATACATGGAAGTCAGGACAGAAGGCATATTGATTCTCCTCGTATCCAACTGGGGCCTCCTGCCTCAAGGCTTGGCCAAAGCTGTGTGTTGTGAGGTGAGGCATTCCATGAGCTGGGGGAGCTCTGAAAACACATCAATGCCTCAGCTCAACACCAAACCAATTAAATGGGAATACCTAGCAGTGAAGCCTGCTCAACCACACGCTGCAAGTGAGAAGCAGGCATTGAAAGCAGTTGCTCTAGCACGGTGGTGGGCCCCAGCATCCTAAACAGATGCCAAGATACACACATTCCCAGCAGGATCAAGGGAACCAGAGGCACCTCAAATCGCAACCGGAACCGAGGAGAGGGCCCTCAAAGAGCACCATGGCAACTCCCCCACTGCTGAACTGGCTCTGCATGGGGGGGTCACTTCAGACTGTAGGGGGTGGGTCTGGCCCTGTCACCCTGACTTGGGATGAGCTCAGGAAGCTGCGGCTGTGGTGCCTCCAGCCAGCTTCCCAGGGGAAATGACAAAGTTTCATGTGTTCTCCTAGTTTAGGGTTTGGAAGCCTTTTCCTAATTACTTATCTATTTCACTATCCTGATTCTCAAAAACTAGGAAATATTTTATGCTTCCTATAAAAATGTGAAAAATTATTAAATTCAGAATAGTAAAAATAAAAGCACATCATGAACTCAACTGAACAAGAGGGAAGAATATGATAAACACAAAGGCAAAATAAAAATTTCTAATTAAAGTTTTAAAAGATAAAGGCAAGGACTTTTAATACTTCCTGAGATGATAAACTAGAACAGGCTGCTAATTCTTTCTCCCCAATATCAACCCCCTGACAAACTACAGAAAAGATGGTGAATTTTTAATCTGAGAAACATAGAAAAACCATAAGAGACCAAAGGCTTTTATGAACTGGTGTGTGAGGAGGCAGGGATGTGGGTTGATGGGAGCCTTGCTTTGCCTCTCCCCTACATGGCCTTGTGTGGGAGCAGCCTCCAGATGGCCCCCGACGAGCCTCGGTTCCTCACATGCATGTGTGTGGGAGTCAGCTTCAAGATAGCTCCTGATGAGTCTTTTTCCACAAATCCATGTGTGGTGGTAAACAGCCTCAAAATGGCCCCTGATGAGGCTCAGTTCCTCATATCTTGTGTGTGGGAGCCAGCATCCAAGATGGACCCCGATAAGTCTCGGTTCCTCATATCCATGTGTGTGGTAACCAGCTTCCAAGATGGCCCCTGACGAGCCTTTCTTCCTCATTTCCATGCTCTGGTCTAGTCCCTTTCCACAACAAAAGGGCTGAACTGCATAACCAATATTACTACGCAGAAATTAGAATACATGGAAGGAGTGTGATTTTCTGTTACTAAAAACTAGTGCTGCCAATTTGGATAAATCTTTCGGTAAGAAAAAAATGCTCTCAACCAGAGAGCATAGAAAATGTAAATGCATACTGCCAAACTGCCCTCTAGAAAGAGTTAGTCAGTTATATTTCCACTCTGAGTGTGGAGAAAATTATTTTCCCATATTCTGTTATTATTTCAGGGTCTTAATCCTAGTGAATTTGGAAGGCAAAAATTATCTATCTTGCCCAACCTCTGATTATTGTTGTTTTTGAGCCATGTGTTTCTTTTTATATAAAATTTGTGTTAATTTCCTTTGCCCATTTTTCTATAAGATTGCTCATTTTTCCTTAACTGATATTGAGAAAGCTTTTATACATTATGGATATTATCCCTTCACCTGCTTTATATTTTTAGAAAATTTTCCCTGTTTGATATTAGTCTTTGACCTTGGTCTGGTATCCTCTGTAATATACAAGGGTGCTTTTTTTACTCTTTCATTTTTCGTGTAGTGTAATTGGATAAACTTTTCCTTTATAGTTTTTGGCTGTGTCATGTTTGTGAAGATGCTCTTGATCTCCTAGATTATACACATATTCACAGATTTTCTTCTAATTCTTTCATTATTTCATTGTTTTAACACTTTAATATTTAACTCATCACACATTTATTTCTGCATGTTGTATGAGTAGGGATCTCACATTTCCCCCCCCACCCCCCCAAAAAAAAGTCAATCACAAAGACATTCAATTCTTTAACGTGGTAAGTCCCTAGTTCCATCCTGTCTAGAATATCAGGCAGCAGCTGAGCCCAGGGTTTTCTTGCTGCCTGAAGAATGGGCAGCAACTTGCTTTCTCTATCTTGCTTACTAGAGACTGAAGGAGCAACAATAATGCAGAATGCATTTTGAGTGATGGCTTTTCTTTCTACCCTAAATATAAACCTGGCACACACTGGTTGAAGACTTGGGAATCAGTAACACTTTGAGCCATATGCCAGCCCTCCTAGAGTTTGCCCTCTAGGGGAAAGCAGCTTGAGTCAATGAAGAGTATGAGAAAATATTGAGACAGAGAGCTAGAGGCAAACGCTTGCCTGCTTTAAACACACCAACGCGGAAAGTCTGAATCCTGGGAAATAGAGGGGACATTCAAGCTCCTTTAAACAGGGGAACTCCGGAGCAATGGTAAGTGCAAGCCCAGGACAAGACAGTCCCAGAAAGACAGGAGGGACCTGCATCTTGCACTGGCCTGGGGCAGACCTTCCTGATAGGAAGGCTGAAGCTCAAGAACATCTTTTTCACATCACCAGCTGGTTACAAAATCAAAAAGCAGATACCTTGGGGAATAAATCCCCAAGTTAACATTTTAAAATATTGAAATGCACAGTGTGCAATGAAAGAGTACAAGACAAAGAAACAGAAAATGATCGGCCCATCCAGAAGAAGAGGATAAAAAAACAGAAAACACCAACAAAGAAGACCAGAATGTAGACATACTGAACAAAGACTTTTAAAAAATGATCTTAAAAATACTCAAGGAGATGAAAGAAAATACAGAGAAAGAAATAAAGGATAACAGGAAACGACGAATGAGAATTATGAGAAACTTAGTAAAGGGGTAGATTTTAAAAGGGAACCAAACAGAACTATTGGAGTTAAAGACCAAAATAACTGAAAAGAAAAATTCTCAGCAGAGTTTCAACAGCTGGTTGGAGCTGGCAGAAGAAAGAATCAGCAAACCCAAAGACAGCAAACAATCTTCACTAACTCAAGAAAAAATTGAAGATCTCAACAAACCAAGAAGATGTAAAGAGATTAAATCAGTAATCAAAAACCTCCCAACAAAAAAAAACCTAAGACCAGCTGGCTTCACAGGGGAATTTTACCAAACACTCCAAGAAGAATTAACACCAATCCTATTCAAACTCTTCCAAAAAAATGAAGATGAAAGAACACTCCCTAAATCATTCTATGAAACCAGATAAAAATACCACAAAAAAGAATATTACAAGTCAATATCTCTAATGAATACAGATGCAAAAATCCTCAACAAAATACTAGCAAACCAAATGCAATAGTACATTAAAAGAATTATACACCATGACCAAGTGGGATTTATCCCAGATATACAAGGGTGGTTCAACATAAGAAAATCAATTAATGTAATACACCACATTAACAGAATAAAGGAAAAAAACACATGATCATCTCAATTGATGCAGAAAAAGCATTTGACAAAATTCAGCACCCTTCTTAATAAAAACACTTAGAAAACTAGAAATAGAAGGAAACTTGTAGTTCTCAACATTATAAAGGGCATATATGAAAAACCCACAGATAACATAATATTTAAGGGTGAAAGACTGAAAAGTTTCCATCTAAGATCAGGAAAAAGACAAGAATGCCCACTGTCACCATTTATATTCAACATTGTACTGGAAAGTCTAGCTAGAGCACTTGGGCAAGAAAAAAAATAAAAGTCATCCAAACTAGAAAAGAAGAAGTAAAACTTTCTCTATGTATCAATGACATGATCCTGTGTACAGAAAATCCTGAAAAAATTCACAAGAAACCTCCTAGAATTAATAAATGAATTCAGCAAATAGTGGGGTACAAGATAAACACCCCCAAATCAGTAGTGTTTCTATACACAAGCAATGAGCAATCAGAAAAAGAAATCAAGAAAAAAATTCCATTTACAATAACAACTAAAAGAATGAAATATGTAAGAATAAATCTAACCAAGGATGCAAAGGACCTGTACACAGAAAACTACAATGCATTGCTACAAGAAATCAAATAAGACCTACAGTGAGAGAAAACCGTAGGTTCAAGAGAGAGCACAGAGCACCCTGTTCCTCTTGGGATCACACTAACAAAATGTAAAGAAAGGAAAAAGATACAACACAGCAGCTAAGAGAAGGGGGCCTCAACAAAGGAGAGGCGTTAACACACTTCTGAAACCCAGACAACAGATCAAGCTCACGGGCTGACAAAACAGCTGGCGAGCCCCAGGCTCAAACTCCAGCAGCAGCTGTTCAGTCAAGAATGCGACAACCTGGGAGCAAAACCTTGGAAGGGCTCTGGACAGGGAAACCACAGGGATAAGGACAGCGGGGAGGAGGAAAGGGCTGGAAAGAGTGGTTGATTGTAGTTCTCAGGAGAGAAGCGCCACCTCCACTCACCTTCTCAAACCCCTACACCTAGAGTGGAATGCAGCAAAAGTGACCTGGACAAACCATCTAAGGAGAAAGCAGTAGGGTAGGGGATATACGGTAGTGCTCCAGGGTTGGAATACACACGCACACACTCACACACACAAGATAAACGACTATTTAGGATACAGATATAATTCACAAAAGGAGCTTTTTTAAAACTTCTAGTTAATAACCTCACATAATGTCTTGGAGCCCCTTGCAATTGTGTCACCCGCCAACTTCTCCTTCTGCCCAAGCCTGCTTCCTGCACTCCCTGCTCCCTGGACCTCCCAGAGTGCCATCCCACAGGGGGCACAGGTGCCAGAAATGGCCTTTAGGATATTTCTAGAAGGGAAGCAAAAAGCCAGCTCTTGGTGCCTCCCAACCCCATTGGTCAGTTCTGGGATTCAGGCTATCCTAGGGAGGGGCTTGGATGAGTCCCAGGAAGGACTTGGCAGGCACCATTCTCGGCAGCAGGGAGGGGATAAGTGCCTCCCTCCTGGAGGGGGACTCAGAGTGCACAAGAGCAGTCACTGCACCGAAGGGTCACAAGTCACTCCAGCAATAAAATGCAAAAGCAATGACAGATGAAATTAATGAGAGAAAAAGGAATTTCCCTTGAAATACACAAACAAAAAAAGATTGCCAAGTAAAAATGCATAATAGGAGCAAGGATATATGAAGTTAAGAAATCTAAAATCCATAACACAGGAAGCAAATCATAAGCCAAACTATCAGAGATACAGAAGTTTAGATCAAGACCACAAGTATTCGAGAAATAAAGAGCAGGATATAAGGAAATTAGCAAATATTAGTAGACTATAATTTGCAGAAATGAAGGAAACAAATAAAAAGGCATCACAAGGACTAAACAAGATTAAAAATAAAAATTAAACCTAAATATATTTATAAGTTTCAGAACACCAAGAATAAAGATAAGATTCTAAAACTTTGGGACCTGGGAGAGTGGGCAGAAGGAATGGAAAGGAAAACAAGCGTCTTACACAGGAACAAGAATCATCATGCTGATATCTGATTTATGACAGCAATGCCTTTACATCTAGAGGAAAATGACTTTCAAACTAGAACTCCATCCCAGACAAATTATGAATCAATGGTGAGCTCAAAATAAATTTACCTCTCACAAATTCTTTATTAGGAAGTTGCTTAAAAATATTTTCTAATAAAAAGAGGGGATATCAAGAAAGAGAAAGAGTGATATTTAAGCCTGAGATACGAGGTCCAATTCAGGAGAACAATAAAGAGAAGGCAAGCCTACAAATAATTCAGGACAGCTTAGAGTGGGCTAACATCAGAAGTGAAGCTGCTTGCAAAATGGGAGTTCCTAGATTAGAGAGAATTACTGAGATTTTGGAAAAACATAATATTTTCATAAAGGCAGACAATGTTAGACTACAAAAACAGGCAACTGGAAACAGCAAAGAGTAAAAACAAAGTGGTGTACAAGAAGTAAATTAAGTCATAGTACTCCACCTCTGCAGCAAACAAGTTTACTTAGTCAATAAAGTAAATCCACTCTATTGATTTTAAACTTTTAGAATGACCCTTGGCCAAAGCACAGAAGACTTAATTAAGGTTGAAGACTTTAAGAATAAGACTGTAAAAGTTGAAATCCTAAAAGTAAAGTTGGCCATTAAGAGAAGTTGGGAGGTAGAAGGGGGAGAAGAGATATACAAAGGTAACCAATAGGAAAAATACAAGTATTGATATAGGGATATGGGGGATGGGGTCTCAAATTATTTAAATGAATTAAGTCCTCATCAAGAAGTCAACAATTAATGTCTCAAGTTACTATAACAATTAATGATTCCATAGGCACATTGTTTTAAAATATGGCAGAAACTCAAAAAAAAAAAAAAAAACCCAAAACTCAAAACAGAAATGCTTTAAAATATTTGTTCCTGTTAAGTAGAATTGGAAATAGGTCAATATGGGACAGGAGACTGACTGCTCCTTATGGGTCTCAATGTTCCTGTTTGACTATGGAAATAAATTATTTTCATAAAGTAGCCGATAAGCGATTCACTTGATAAATAGGTGGTTGTGATGGTAGAAAAAAAAGATAGATTAGATAAGATAGATAGATGATAGATAGATAGATAGATAGATAGATAGATAGATAGATAGATAGATGATTGATGGATGGATAGATAGAGAGAAAGAGAAAAGAAAAACATCTGGAAAAAAGTTTGGAGAGGAATTAATTCACAGATGTTTCCCACTCCTTTCCGTTGGTGTACAATTATTCTATTATGAATCGTTTTTCATTGAGAAAAGAGAGTACCAAACAATTAAAAATAAAAACCTCCTACTTTTACAAAGACAACACAACACGACAAATATTCACTGAGCACTTCTTATGAACTAGGAACAGAGCCAATCTCGACAAAGGATCTAGAGATAAGTAAGTCGCATTTCCCTGCCCTCAAACACATTCATAATTCAGCTGTAGAGAATGACAGTTTCACAAATAAGTAAAGTACGAAGTAGAAAAACAAGAGCTCCTCCAAAAAGATGATTAAGGAAATTCAAAAGACGAAAATTCACATACAGTAAAAAAGCAGTGAGAGCCCCGAGGAAGACTCCATCTTCAGCACCTGGCAGGCGGTGGCAGTACTGCAGCCTGTCTGCTGGGGCCCAGGATGCATGGACCAGCAGAGGAAGAGGAAAAGTGGAATGAAGCCACATGGCAAAGGGTCTTGAATGCCAGAGAGCGCACACTCTGCTCTGCATCCATTGAATTTTTTTCTGTCTGTGGTGAGGAGCAGGGAGATGTGTCCATCAGGAGACTCCAGGTTACACTGCCATAGCAAACAAGCCCCAAATTTTAGTAGCTTAAAAGAGCAAAGGTTTATTTCATGCAGCATGTCCATCAGGGTTTGACAGAAGAGGCTTTTGCTCATGGCAGTCACCTAGGGAGCAAGTCTGAGGGAGCAGTCATCGTCTCAAACATGGCTAGTCATCAGGCTAAGGAAGAAAGAGAGGGTTCCAGGGGCTTGCACGAGCAAGGAAACACCTGCCTCCTGCTCACATCTCACTGACAAGAAGAACTAATCATAGGACCCATCCAACCACAGGGGACCAGAAGGAGCACCCCTGCCTGAAAAGGGGAGAACTGGAAATACGTGGGAAATATCACTAATGGCTACCACGAGGTGTAGCAATGTGGAGAATTATAACCAAGGTTGTGTCTTAGGAAGATAATTGTGTTTGTGATTATACATTGTAAAGTATAAAGTCTTGTGTTCATTAGACCAAAAATTCCATTCCAATTAAATGAGGCAGTCACTTATGCCAGCTAGCTGAACAGATGTAAAGTCTTGCTCTTTATGCAGCAAAGAGTGTAATCAGCTTAGGGATTAGAACAAATGCCCAACAGGACTTATTAGGAGAGGAAGGCTCCAAAGCCAAGGAAGTTTTCGTTTCTTTAAATTTATTTTTATTTAACTATTCCAGTTACCCACAGTCTTGATGGTAAAACCTGTTGATGAGATATCTGGATTTTTTCCCCATATGTAATAAAAAGAAAGAAGCTTTGAGATAACAAATATGCATTTGGAGTCAGCTTCCAAGAACAAAATCCAAATATTGAGGAGAGTACCATTTTTCAACCAGAGCTGATTTTTCCGTAAAAGAGCCACAAGGATACGGACAATTCCAGCAGATTTAGCTTAGATTTTGTCTGTACTACCACCCTACTTCTACCCCGACCTGGTCCAAGTACAGAGGCAAGAGTTTCTGGGTAAGTCCATAGATCACTGTGGAATTTCTAAATCGTTATTTGAATTGAGCCATAGACTGCCACAAAGTACCCATCCCTAACTCACTAGTTCTGGTGACCACTGGAAGTCATGGTAGAAGAAGACACAGTGGGCCATCACACTCAGTGCCAGGAAACAGGAAACCATTTGAAGAGCCTACTGGAGGAAAGAGCTTTGGATTAAAAAGATAAATCCTAACCTCCTCCCATAAGTGGCTTTAAAGAGCAATCTTTCCTATATCATATTTCAATCTCTTGTGGCACAGTTGTTTTGTTTCATGTTAATAAGGAAATGATGAGTTATGTATAAAAAAGAAATTTTAATTTATAGAGGTGAAATTATGCTTCACTGCTTACATCATTTTCTACATGATTAACTCCCTGTATTTATGACGTGAAAGTAGATAGGGTTGGAATTGCTCGTTAAGACAGTTATAAATACCACCCATCAGTGAGAACCATAAATGCCAAGGACACTGGAGCAGATTGATGAGGCCATCAGTGTTAAACTGTTAGAGATTCTAAAAATATGTCTATTAATGCTGTCAGCATCTATTATTCCACTCTCACTGCAGCAAATGCACAAGTGATAAAGAATTTTACAATCAGATTAGCATTCAAGATTTGACCATTTAATTATTTTATGAAATTATGCAAATGCTATAGGATAACCACAAAGCACCTTGGTACATCTTTTCTTCAATTGCTATGAAAAATGTGTTATACGTCTTTTCAGATAAGATCACAGTACCCTTGGGATAGTGACTTGAATTCTTAGAGTCAAAGGAAAACTGAGAATATTTACTAAATTATGTATTCAAATAAACCTATTTTGGGTTAAGATTTTTTTTCTTCAAAGGCTTCAAATAGATTTAGACATGAAGTAAGCAAATCTGTGGTCAGCTGGTGGATGCTAAGAACAAATGGAGTTGAAGAATGTGTTTTAGAAACAGCACAACCTCTTCCCAAGGTAAAGAGCTAAGAAGTTACCTAGCTTCTCTGAGCTTTAGGCTCTTTGTCTTTGGGATGAGGATAACTTTATTCACTTCACAATTAACTAAATTAAATGAAAAATATATGTAAAATATGTATTACAGTGCCTACCACATGTTAAGTTTTTCATTATTAGGTAAAGCCACTTTGCCCACTGTAGAGAAAGAAAAAATGTTGGTATAAAGCAATTCTAGGTCATATAACTCACAGAGAGGTTTAGACTACTTTATAATTAATATGTAATATAGGAAGTGTTTTAGATATGGAAAAATAAAGTTGAAACACTGTTTCTTCCTGTATTAAACACAGGAGTGAACAACTATAGAAAATAGAAAATTCAAGGAAAGAAGGAGGTGTGGTAACATTAGGTAACCAGTATGACTTATGACTTACAAAGGAAGTGATAATGTGAAGAGACAATGTACTCAAAGGTTAATGTCAGGATAGATAGATTGTGGGAAAAGAAGACCTATTCAAAAGATTTACTGAACCCAAGGTTGTTTCTTAAAATATTAATGAAATTGGTATTTCCAACAAAGCCAGAAAGTTTCACTTTTATTGAACAATTTAATTTGAATAAGCCAAGTGCATTTAAAATAGGGAAAGAGGTCAATTTTCATATTTTGATGCTCTGCCCAATTTTACCCTAAAACCACACAATTCTATTCCAAGAGCAAAAATATATCCAATCAAAATTAAAACCTTTTAAAATTCAAAATACACCATCAAAAAAGTGAAAATGCGAACACAGCATGGGAAAAATATTTGCAAATCATAACCATTAAGGAACTTATATCCAGAATGTATAAAGAACACTTGCAACATACTAAATAAACAAATGATCCAATTTTAAAATGGGCAAAATGTTTGAATAGATATTTCACCAAAGAAGATGTTCAAATGACAATAAGTGCATAAAAAGGTGCTCAACATAACTAATCATTAGAGAAATATAAACTAAACTACCAGGATACTGTTTTACTGGAGGGTGATAAAAAAAAAAAAACACAAAAAGACAGACAATAACAAGTAGTAAGCAAGGAGGTGGGAGGATGTGGTGAAGATGGAACCCTCTTATACCACTAGTGGGAATGTGAACCATCACAGCCACTTCAGAAGATTGTTAAAATATTAAACATGGATTTGCCATATATCTGAGCAATTTAACTCTTAGGTATATACTCAAGAGAATTAAAAATATGTCTATACAAAGACTTGTACACTTGTATTTATAGTAGCATTATTCATAAAGTCTCAGAAGTGGGTTGTTCCGTGGTGAAAATATTAACAAAATGGTCATCCATGAGTGAACAAACAAAATGGGATATACCCATACAATTGAGCTTTATTGGGCAATAAAAAGGAATGAAGAGCTAATATATACTACAAACATGGATGAATCTCAGAAACATTAAGAGCACATATTGTATACGACTCCACTCACATGAAATATCCATGAAAGGCAATCTGCAGAAACAGGTAATAGGCTAGTGGTTGTCTAGGATGGGAGGTGCGAAGGCGAAGTGATTGGAAATGGCCACAAGGATCTTTCCAAAGTGATGGAAATGTCTTAAAATTAGAAGGTGAAGAAGGTTATACAACTCTGTAAATTTGTTAAAAATCATTGAATTCTATACTCAAAATGGATGAATTTTATGGCATGTAAATTATGCCTCAGTAAAGTTGCTCATTAATGTAGGGATGAATAAGCTACCTCACTTACTAACTTGATAAAATTAGTAAATCTACACAACCAGTGGGAGACACTTCTTAACTATGAGTACCAGCTTAGATATCTGACCAGAGCAAACGGCCTGCCAGCCTCACAGCCAGCACGGGAAAAGCAAATGTGGGTACTCAAGCAGATGAAAGCAAAGCTCAGGAACAAAGACGTAGAAAGGTGGAATTACTGTGTACCAGACCAGCCTTGTGCAATAGATCTCTCTGCTGTCTGATAATGGTAGCCACCGGGCACCCCTGAACACTTTAAATGTGGTTGCTGAGATGGAGGAATTGATTTTTTTTAAATTTTCTATCAGTTTAATTAACTTTAGCAACACTGGCTAGTGGGCATCATATTTATTGGTGCAGCCCTAGAGTAATCTAAAAACTAGATGGTTCTTTTCTCACCCAATCTCCCCACTCAAGGCTAGTCATCATCATCAATTTCACCAAGATCGTCCTTCTGGTATTCACTCATCAGAAAACAAAGCTGAGGATATAAAGTTAAATTGCACATGGTGCCTACCCGCGGGGAGCTTAGAGCCTAGCAGGGAAAACAATCGCTCCTCAATAGGTATATTCCAAGGAGGCCCTAGTACCTCATTAGAGGCCCAGAAGTGTGTAGCATTTCAGTGCAGGGAAAACCACTTCCAGCTTAGAAACTGAAAGACTGCAGAGGCCTTGGAAGATATCAGGTTGACCAGGGTCTTGAAAGTTGGGTTAGGTTTTGCCTCAATGAGGAAGAAGGGACATTCATGGCTAAATTGGGATTTTGTGAAAAAGAAAAAGGCATAGGGCTGGTTGAAGAAAAATCACATTAGGTCGATTAAAAGAAAGTGGTCACAGGGGAGCGGGTGTAGCTCCGTGGTTGAGCACCTGCTTCCCGTATAAAATTCAAAAAATAATAAAAGGAAATTAAAGGAAGTGGTCACACATTGAAATAGGAAGAAGTAGAGTGGTGAAGGAAGACTGGACCCAGACATAGGGGTCCCTCACTCAAGAAAAAGGGTTTATACTAAACCCTTAGGGAATCATGGATGTTTTGGACCATGTGCAAGTCAAAGCTCTACTTCAGGAAGATTATTCAGAAGATTATTCAGGGAGATACACAGCAGAGTCATGAGAAAGAAAAGAGGATAAGGGAAGAGAGTCCAGGTAAAACTGCCACATTTTCTAGCCAAGACATCACTAGATATTGACTTTAGAGTAGAAGGAACCATTTCAAGTTCAGGTATGGCCTCTCCTGTGATATGAGTTGTAATACATCAGCTCATTGCCCCTAGCTCTTTAACCCTGGCATTTATTTTTTTATTTTTAAAATGTACTTAGATTACATAAAATGTTACATAAAAAATATAAGGTATTCCCATATGCCCCAGTCCCCAAACTCCTACTTTCCCCCACATTAACAACATCCTTCATTAGTGTGGTACATCTGTTACAATTGATGACACATTTTGGAGCATTGCCACTAAGCATGGATTATAGTTTACACTGTAGTTTACACTCTCTCCCACTCAATTCTGTAGGCTATGGCAGGGTATTTAATGGCCTGTATCTGTCATTGCAATGTCATTCAGGACAATTCCAAGTCCTGAAAATGCCCCCATATAGCACCTCTTTTTCCTTCTCCCTGACTTTAACCTCCACATTGACTGCCTCCACATCAATGACATAATTTCTTCCCTTGCTAGAATCACAATAAGTCTATAGCAGAATACCAGGAAGTCCACTCTAGTCCATGTTTTATCCCCCAATCCTGAGGATTCTGTGATGGTGATGCCCCCTCTGCCTCTAATTGAGAGGGGCCTTTGATCCCATGTGGCTGATGGATGGAACTGTCTTACTTGCAGTTGTAGACTATAACCCTGGGGTTTAAATGGCTGCCTCTCAATTACCTGAGCTGACAACTACCTTGGTAGTTCCAGTCATTGGAATGAGCCATTCACAAACTAGGGCAGGTTTGGGATTAGGCTAGAATATGACCCATTAAGGTTTTATTGTGTGTGTGTTTTTTTTTAAGATTTGTTTATTTTATTTATTTTTCCTTATCTATCGGGCCCCCCCCCCCCCCCCAGATGGTTCTCCCACCTGTCTGCTCATTGTTCTCTCGCCCTCTCCAGGAGACACTGGGACCTGAACCTGGGGTCTCCCACATGGCAGGCAGGCACCCAGGTGGTTGAGCCACATCCGCTTCCTCCGTTGAGTTTTGGATTTTGAGGTGTCTGGTCATCCAAGGAAACATCTCTTAGCTGCTGGAGTAATCGTCTCAATTCCCCATTATCCTAGACACCAAGTGAGAAGCCTATTCGAACTTGATCTGATCATGTGTTTATTGACCCAACGCCAGTGCCCAGCCCCCTCCCCACTGTACACACACCAGACAGAAGCATTATAATACCTGGAGCTTTTGGAATGTGGTGGACAGTCTGTGCTTTACTGTCCCTACAGAGCCTCTGGCCAATCCAGGACAAGCATGATCCAAGACAGTAACACAGAACTGCCTTTTCCCCAGCTCAGATGATTTCGAGTGTATCCCGGTGCAAGCTCAGTTCTTTCTCCAAACAGCACTAACAACAGGAGAAGAAGCCTGTCCGTCCTCGGTCAGGAGTTTGTATTTAATCCTGTGGACTAAATACAGCTGTTTGTGCTTTCCAGAGCTACCACCCTGGCAGTGTGTCCTCCTTCCCCAACTCTACCCTCCCACAGGCCCCTGGTGGTCCTGCTGAGCCCAAACGAAAGGCCCCCCAGCTCCATCAGAACCAACCGCCTGCACTCCTACAGTCACATGCACACATGTACACACTTTCACTCACAACTCACACACAAGTCACACACACACATTCACGTGTACTCATGCACATCCACACAGCATTTACACACGCTCACACACAAAATAGAATATCTCAAGTCTCCTCAGGTTTAATGCTGGAGCCTCTGATGGCCCTTTGCCTCTCCCTTAAGCTCGGTAGCTCCTTGTGACAGCTCACTGAGCGAGAAGGAAAATCTTCCCTGAATTTAAAAACGGCTTTTTCTTGTTGGTTTTTCTCTTCCTCAGTTATTCTGCCTCTTCAAATATAAGTGCTTAACTGCCTGAAACAAAGAGGTACTGGTCTATGTGGACACAATTTCTTGCCAGATTTTATCCACGCTGTCACAATGAATTATAATAGTACACTTTTGTAGCTTGTTACTGTGTTAAAGAAATTTTCACATAAGTTTGTAAAATTGACAACAGCTCAGTGAGGTAAATAGGATAGGGCCTCCTGTCTCCGTTACTCTAAGAGAAGGAAATGAGCTCAGGAGAAGCGGGTTGACCTGCTGGAGGTGACACTTGGTAAATGGCGTGCTCCCCTCCAAGCCGTGTGCCCTGCGACTCTCCCTCTATTACTCGCTAGCCTGCCGTTGCTACTCTTGAGAGGGATGTCAAATTCCTGCAATTTTATTTCCCAACTCTTATAGTTACATCTTTTCAAACATATAAGCAAGTTGCAAGAGTGTTACAAAGAATTCTCATATGCACTTCAGCAAATTCACCAATTTTTAACATCTTTCCATATTTATGTAATTATTGTTTCTAAACATTGGAGAGTAAGTTGCACACATCATGCAACATTATCTCTAAATACTTCAAAATATATTTCCTAAGAACAGAGATGTTTCCCAAGAAAACCACAGTAAAATATTCAAAATCTGGAAATACCATTAATATTCAATTTATACCATCTCAATAAAATTCGTTATGGATATTTTTCTCAGTCTAGGATCCGATCCAAGATCACATTTTACATTTACTTATAAACTCGCATAGATTTCCTTTGATCTAGTAAAGCCCCTTGGCCTTTCTGTCATAACGTGGACATTTCTTTAAGAGAACTGGCCTTTTATTTCGCCTCACGCCACTCACCTTGGGCTTTATATATATATTTGTATGTGTTATTTCCTCAGGGCATGCATTTTGGCTAGAACACAACAAAGAGATGTTTTGTTCTCCTCAGTGCATCATAGCAGTCTGTCCTACTGAAGGACTGGGTTGTCACATCTCAGGTGCGATCTGAGGAATGAGATTGCCAAGCTGTCAGAGATGTACTGCCCTGAGGTCTTTCCCTGGTGGGAAAGGGAGACTTGTCTCAGCGAGGGAGTGGGGACAGAGTTTTCTTGGGGACCATGGGACTGAGGAGCTGCAAAAGGCTGAGGGTGTGAGCAAGGCCAGGAAATGAGGATCTAGGTGGAGATCGGGCATCCTATATGGGACGGCCACTGAGGGTCTGACAGAGCGAGGTCCTCTCCTGCTGGAAAAAGGTGGAAATCTGTCTCTGTTGCTCTGGAAAAGTTCAGCTAAAGAACTGCTTGAGCCTCTGTTGTATTTCAGTATGTTTTGGTGTGAAGATGACTATTCCAGAGGTAGCCTGTGCCCTCCTCCAAGGGGCACAGGTGGCAGCTCTGGCGGTTGGTGGTTGGCACCTGTGCAGAGAACCAGACTGGCCGAAGCTTCCTCGAGCACAGGAGCCTGAAAGGACGATTTCTCCAATTCCCTCCCCACAGGCAGTGAGGATGTTGCCAGGGCCTCGCCTCACCTGAGTTACATATGTCTATGTCTATCGACACGGGCTCTCCCAGGTGATATGCAGGCTTGGATACGGGTCTGCAGGTGGCACTCCCTCCCCTCCATGCCCCCTCTTCTTTAGCCCTGCCAGCACGTCTGTTGGACTATAACCCACCACCCAGCTGGTGAGTTTAGTGGACGGTTGGCGCAGAGGAAGATACCAGGGACCGAGGGTGCAGCCTGGAATACTTAGCTTTAATTTCCCCTGAGCTCCCAGTCTGCTGGGCAATTTCTACATCCTGAGCTTCTCCCCAGCTGCCTGATTGCCTGCTTCCTACATCTAGTCTTCCTTCTGTTCCCCCATGCCGTGCAGACTCCTCACGCTCCTCTGATCATCATCCGCCCTCCGTGGCATCTCTGGGATTTGTCCTCGCCTCTCCGTCCTGTCAGCAGTGGAGGCTTTACTCATCTCTCCTCCAGCTGCCCATTTGGTCCTGGTCCGTTTAAACAAGCCTCTCAGGAAATAGATGCTGAGATAAAAAAGAATAATACCATCCCTGCGATCAGATGCCTGCTCTGGAATTCGTCCACATTTCTTTCTGTTTCTGCTGGTTCTGATGCTATTTTCTTGCACTGATCTCTGCAGTTTAAACACTGACATACGTTGGTCCAGAATCTCAACTCCTGGCTTTCCTCTAGGGCGCCTCTGGCTTTGACCACGCATCCGCTGCGTTTTAGCAGCCCCCAGCTCTGAAATCCTCCTCAGACACCACCTGATAGTCTCCTCTGGCACCACAAGCTGCTCCAGGCAGCCGACCTCGCGTGGTCTGCAGCGCTCTGAGCCCACCAGGAAGCCCCATGCCCAGCCAGGGAGGGGAATCAGAGAACTTCCCCATCTCTAGTCTCTCTCACCCCCAAAACATTGACAGTTATGTTTGCGATGTTTACAGTTTTTAAAATCTGATTTGGATTCCTTGGAAACCCTTCCAGCAGCCTGTCTCGCTGCTACCTGAGTCTTTCCAGAACACAGATCTCATCGTGTCCTCGTGCTGCTGCCTCCTGGTTGCCTGGGAGCTGAAGGACAAACGTGACGCTTGTTATTTAGGGTTGTCCATTGTCAGATTCTTTGAGCTGCATCCCTCTCATTCTAACCAAGAGGAGGTACAGCCTCTCATCCTCTAAATTCATGAAGCTCCCTTGTCCCTAGATTTTTACACCTGCCGTTCCTTCCTGTTGAAATAACTTTCCCCTTGCCTCTATCTGGTAAATCCCTAGTTATTCCCTAAGATTGGCTCCACATACCATCCCCTTCTGAATCCCTAAATGTCTTCCTTCTCTACGTTTATCCTCTCCCGGCTCAGAGTTGCCCATTAGGCTCCTTGCTCCCTTGGTAGCCTCCTTCAGGGAAGGGACAATGTCTCATTGCTTCTATTTCTCCAGCATTTCACATACACCAGTGCCTAGTAATTATTTTTTAATAATTCTGGGGAAGGGAGACCCCACTAATCTAATAAAATGACAAATAAAAGGAAATTACCCACAGATCAACATGCACATAATATTTCAATCTATAGGACCAAAATACAATTATATTTTAAGTGCTTTAAACTGCTCTCTAAGCAATACAGGAATGGGTTATTACCTCACCCTGTGTTTCATAAGTAACATCTTTCCACCTGAAAAGTTTTTTGATTGGCTAAAAATTAGTTTTATTTAAAACGAGGAATGAAAAAAGTGACTCCCTGAAGAAATGCTTTTCCGATTAATCCAGGGTTTTTTTCCCCCTCTGAAAAGTATATCAAAAAGAATGGATAAACATGCATCAACACACTGGTACAACACTTTATTTTCTTAATTACATTGACAGAGATTCTAGACATCATTGAAATGCCCTTGGAAAAATCATTTCAGGTTCTTTGATATGAAAGAAGTTTTTACACTACTAAATTATTTATCTATCTACATCGCTGCAGCTCAGTTTCCGAGGAGGACGACTATGCTAGAATGCAAAGTAAACTCATTTCCATAGCCATTTCCACAAAAGTGGTCAAGAGCCATTCTTTTCCAAGTATGGCTACACGGCCGAGCCGCTCCTGATTGTCACATCGATCAAGGCCATGCACACTACGATGAGGACGGCAGGTGTGTGTCTGCTCCTCAATCCAGGAGCTATGTCCCCTCGGAAAGAGTATGACAACCACTGCCCAATGCCCTCCCTGAGGATCCATGAGAAGTTGTGGATTGATGAAGGATCATTACTCCTAAAGCCATAGATTTAACCTCAAAATGCAGATCCAGAACCTCCACTCTTCAGAAAGAACGTGTGGATGGTCATCTCATCACGTGATCCCACCACTCACGTACATTCAGAATACACTTCCTGGAGACATACCAAATGGGGAAGGACTACTTCTCATAATTACCACTTAGAGTGACTGCTTTGTGCCAGACCCCTGAGTTAATGAAAATGGTGGATTTGCTCGAATGCCTTGCGTTTTGCCCATAAATTTTGGCTCTGATGTATTTGACCAACATGAGCAATCAGTCTGTCGATAAAAAGCTTTTTAACTGGGAGATGTGTTGTATCTTGAATGGCAAATGCATCCAAAAGATGTAAAATGGTTACAATATAATATCTTTAATTTCAGAGTAATTGGAAGGTTGTGTAATGACATTAATGAAATTAACCTTGTATTGTTTTTGCAGAAAAGGTCCTAAGATCACTTTGGTTCCCCTCTTCCTAATTACAGCTCTTTTCTAGTCACAGAATAAGCCCCTCTGTGGTAGCTTGGGTTAAAAACTGCAAGCCTGTGGGGAAGGAAGAACCTCACAGGAGTGGGAGGGCCAGCTATGGCATCATGGGCTCAGCCATCACCCCAGTCGTGTCTTTTGCTGCTTCTCTTTCAGGGTATTCGCCCCTAACCCTTAGACACTGAGCACTCCTGTGTGGTTGCAGCATCTCTGTGGAGAGGCTCATCAACAGGTCACATTGGAGGAAGCGTCCAAAAGAGAGAACGGTGTTGGGGAACAGAGCCCTGGGGTGAGGTCCTGCCCCTAGTCTACTCATCCAGTTTTATTCAGTTCTTTGGGTCCAATGGCCCAAACCTACCTCTACCTCTTCCGTCCTTACTTCCCTGCTCCCTTTATGCACCTGGTGTCCTAGACAAGCTGGATGGCTTTAAGTAGGGAGGTGTCTAATTACCCACCCCTGTGGGTCTTGACTGCAAAGTCTTCATCAGGGTGATGGTTTCACAGCCATCAGTAGATAATCAAGGTCCAGCTCAAATGGAGCCTGTGCAGCAGAACTAACTCATCTTTTATCTTCCTGCATCACTTACTATGGGCTGTTCTAGTAACGATTTCAGTCATCTCTTTTACTTCCTGCGTGACTTCAAGCTCTTTCAGGACAGACACCACACAATCTACACATCTGCATCCCCGGGGGCTCAGTGAATAGCCACAGAAGGAACGATTGAAGGAACACAATGTTGCTGTAGGCAAAAACTTATTAAGAATGGAAAACTAAGCCAGTTTGAAATTTCATTATTTAAAAAGAATTTATTTAATCCCACTAAAGATCTGAAGAGTGAACATAGAAAGAAAAAATGATTTTTCACCACTCCAACCCTTTCCTTCTCAAATAAAGAGGAGTATGAACAGAGTGAGGCAGAGGTGGCAGTGGCAAACATATATATATATGTGTGTGTGTGTGTGTGTGTGTGTTGAAAGGAAAGATTTTAGCTGTATAAAGTTACATCTGATGAGCTTCTTTGGGATCTGAGGTGGGTCTTCGGGTAAAGTAAAGGAATTTACCACAAATAAACATATTCAACTAACAGGAATGCTGATCAAATTGCTTTCCCCGTGCCTGGCAATGGTCTGAGAATAGCATTAGAGTGAGTAGTCTGAGGAATGGGGTCCCTGGTCACTGAGTCTCTAATTGCATTTATTGATTACAACTGTGACTGCCCACTCGCTGATGGGAAGCGGCGGTCTGGAAACGCCGTATCTCCCGGTGCACTCTGGCAGACCAGCACTGTGGCTTGGTATCACTGCCCAGGGAAGTGGACATTTCACAGTCACCTTTGTGCTCACCCTCACTCCCTCACATTCCCATAGCCACGCACCCACGATGGGGAGCTGCTGGGTTTCGCATCCTCCGGGGCTTCTCTTGGGACTCGGCCACCCCAACTCTGCCCCTAGTGCTTAGGACCACTTCACAGAGCAGGAGGGCTCAAGCCTAGAAAGACAGACAGAACATCCCCTGCCCTGGAGCGAGGCTTCTCAGCACCAGCACGGCCCCCAGGCTGCTCATCCCTAGTGAAAGCTCTGACATTTGAAATCCCTTGAAGGGAAGAAGGCAGGGAAAGGTCAGGGTTGGTGCACAGCTACACTTTTGGGGAAGGAAATCTCGTTTGGAACGGAGCATGCCAAGGTCCAGAGGAGTGACGGAGAAGCCTTCCCTGGGAGCAGGCTCTGAAAGGGAGAAGCTGGCATTTACTGTGAACATATTACGTCGCTGGCACTGAGCTCAGAGGCCACTCACATCCACCTCTCCTTTAGCCTTTATTCTCAGCATATACTTGTGAGAGAATTATTAACGTCCCCATTTTACAAACACTGAAAATTAAAAATCAGAGATTTTTGAGTGAGGTGCTCAAGATGATCAAACTAGCAAAAATACAGGGCAGAAACTTGAACGTGTGTCTTTCTGGCAGCAGATTCCTTGCCTGTTGATGTCCTCTAAGGGAAAGAACATGGCTTGAGGGGACAGGTGGGAGCGTGTAGGGGAGGAAGCGTTTTAGGACGGGGGGGGGCTGGGGCTCTCAACAAGACTCCCACTTGCTCCCCAAGACACCCAGGGAGGCTCTGAGTCAGGACAGTCCACCCGGCCTGCCGCCCCTCCTGGAGCAGGACTTCCATGTGGTTTTTGTACAAATGAACCCCTTCCCAGCCACCTCCTCTAGCCTTCCGGTCAAAGGCGGGTAATGTCTCCTCTGTGCTCCCACAGGGCCTTGCACAATCCCCCTCTGTAGGGAATTGCACATGGCACAGTCACACCGTGGTGGCGTATGGTGGTCAGCTGGCAAGGCCCTGCCGTAACACTAACTTTGTTCAAACCCCAATTCCAACATTTCTTGACATGTCAGCTTGGGCACACTATATAATGCCTTAAACACCTGTTTTCTGGTCTTTAAAATAGGGGTAATAATAGTGATAATTCTTAGTGCAATGATCAGGATCAAGTGAAATAGCCCATGCCCAGCACTTGGTGAAATGTTTAGCACAGAGGAAGAACTTAAGAAATGTTAGCTGTTCTTTAAGATACTTAGATTATACGAATGTCAGCACCCTGAGGATAGCAACTTTGACCTGGGCCTCTTTGTATGGGTTTGGTACATACTCAGTAGCTAGTGGCAATTTGTGAAATGCATGGCTAAAATCTCTGGCTGTGACATTATTTATATATTGAAGGTTTTAAGAACTTTTATTGGGTTGACTCGGTAACAAACTATGTGACTAGGGCTAGATCATTCTTGGGATGTAGGGTACATGTCAAAATGGGGACATGAACAGGCTCAGAAACAAAGCGAGGTCAAAGTCAGGAGCAAGCTGTAAAAATCCCAATGGCCAGGAATCCCCTTCTCAGGTGCCCAAGGACTCTAGACCTTTCCCTCATGACTAAGGAATTAGGAAAGCTTTCACAGAATTTTTGACGGAGTTATCAAAAGTTTTAAATGGATACCACCACATTTGTTGGCTCCTAGGACACTGGATCCTCAATGTGCTTTGGACATTAAAAATGTTCCCAAGCATTAAATGTGATGCACTGTATCTGAACATCTTAATCAGCTGAAATGAAATTACTTAAAACTCCCATAGGATCTTATTTCCTAATGGCTTTGGAACTAAAATTAGCTTTAATTCAATAGGTTATTTGTTCATCAGTTCACCAAAGAGAATGCTGAGCTGGGGGAGAGAGAGGAGAATAGACCAGGTTTATGATTTGCTGTCACATGATTTCAGGATGGAATTTCTGATGCTAAGGTCAACTCTTTCACTAAACCTGATGACTTCCTCAGACAGGGTGCCAAAGCCCTTTAAGCTTCTTCTCTGTACAAGTCTCATCATTACAACCATGAATCACATAAATATAAGAATGAAAGCATGCCCCAGTGGAATCCTAGCAGACTAAAAAACAAGTAGATCTGAGGCATGTTTGTAGAGCTGCATGAGTTACTCACAGCAAAGGATGGTCTAGCCCTAGAACCATGGACAAATGAAACCTGGACGAATTTGGCGGAGCAGTTGAGTGCTCTTGAGGTCACAGCAGTCTAGCGACTGTGAGCTTATGAGTAGGCATCATCATCAAATCTGTTTATGCAATCATTTAAACATAGAGTGCCCGAGCTTAGCAGAGCTCGCTGCCTTCTAAGGCCCAAGTAGCCACATACAAAAGTATGAATAGTGTCATCAAACTGCCTGCACCCTTGGTCAGGACAGCTCAGCCAAGGCTGGTTCTTTGCAGCTCTGAACAGGAGAGATGATACCAAAGAATCAGTCTTCCCAATGCATCCTGCACAGACATCAGAATTCCCTGGCATCGGTCTGACACAGGGACATGGGGATTCCAAACTGAGGATGAACATACCACAGATGCTGGACCTGGACAGGGCCACGAGGAGGTTCAGATGGCAGTGAGAATGGGGGAGGAGGGGTGGTCACCATCTCCATTCTGCCTAGTTCAGGTAGGCTGAAGAGAGCAGCAGGAAATTTGGATTTGGGGCAGACCCTGCAAAGTTGGACTATTGTTCTTCATTGTTCCAGGAACTCTAACCATACACAACAGGGCTCTGAGTAGTGGCCAAGGAGGATGGAGCAGGACCCACGCTAAGGAAAGGGGACCACCAAATGGGCACCAAGGCCCCACTGTGGTGAACTTCTGTGGCTGGGAAGCTATTTGTGTCCAAGGAAGGAACCCAAGCAGACAAGTAGCCTCATGGTCAGGGCCCTTGGGACACATAGTGGAGACTAGTCAGCTGCCAGTGGTTCATCCTTGACACAGTAAGAGACCTCCCAGAGTCCTCTCCAAGAACTAGAGGAGAGATGTCATTGAGGCCACATAAGAGGTGGCATTTGTGACTGGCGACTGGACCAGTGACTGTCAGCTTACAACGCCTCGTCTCCAGATGGAGAATCGGCTGGGCTGGGACAACACTGCTCCTGTGCATCTTTCTTTCAGGCATCCCCGGGGCGAGACAGATGACATGGAGCCCCAAGAAGCGGGAAGCACAGGCAGAGCTTTTCACATTATTGTTCAAAGAGCTGTAAATTCTGGTATCTTCCTCCTATTTCAGTATCACCTGCAAGGATGATAAAACCATCAGCCTAAAATAAGTTGCACCGCATATGCTCTGGTGAAAGGAACATGGCCTTTGCAAGCCGTAGATCTAGGTTCAAGTCTTGGCTCTGCTACTTAGTGGCTGGGTGTTGGAGCTGATTTTAATCACATCCCACAGCTTGTGCTGTATACAGATAAAATGCATTGGGGATTAAATGAAGGAAAAATTATTTTCTCATCTGAAGAGTAAAAATAGTATTATTTTCACATTACTTATGAAAATTAAATGAAGTGATGCAGTTTAGTAGATACAATCAAGAAGTAATTCTCTTTTCTATCATCCTGTACTCTACACAGGATTAATATATTTGTGATATTTTCATTAGATTCAAAAATGGAATATGTTTTGACTTAAAAATAACCTTAATGGCAGGATAATCGATGCAGTAAGAATAAGTGATGTTGTACACCTCATTGCCTTGCAAATTATGATTGAGACCAATGTTGAGTCATAGATTTTCTTGGTTTATTATTGTAAATTCAGGCTTGGTGTCAACACTAACTCAGCATCCCAAACAATCTTAACCATCCAAAGCATAACATAGTGCCATATGCCATCCAGGGAGATGGTTTCAAGTTGAGTCAACGTAGATCTCGCTAGATAACTAAAATAGACGGTATTTCGGGAACTTCCAAATCCAATGGAAATGTGACTGTAAAGAATTTCAGTCTAAAATGCAACCAAACTGAGCATCAAAGCTGACACTAGGTCAATAAAATATTTCGTTTTGTGTGTGTGTGTGTGTATTGGTTTTGGCCAATAAGCCTTAAATTCTTCAGTAGCCCCTTTTGAGAAGGAATAGGCACAAAATTTCATGAACATTTCTTGAAAATAAGCTTGTCTGTTTAGTGAGACACCAAAAAGGAAAGGTGACACACATTCCAAATACCGAAGTGACAACTCAGCCATCTAATTTCTAACAGTTGTTGTTTGGTTGCTCATCACCTGGAGACGGCAAGCATGTGGCCCAGTGGCCAAGAACACGCTGTCTCTTCAGACACACTGGCATGGCAAGTCTTTGGGTAAATTGTTTATTTTTCCTAAATCTGTTTCCTCTTCTTTAAAATGGAAACGATAATACCCATCGTACGTGACTTTTATAAGATTCCGTGATATAATACATACAAAGTGTTTATCATGGTGCCTCGTACAGAGTAAGAGGTGCAATACTGAAGACTCTTAGCTTTGCAGACACAGGATGAATAAATAGCCAATTCCCATCTCTCTCGCACATCATTCATGCATTCATTCATTTACTTGCACAGTCAGTCAGTCAGTCACTGATTTACTTAATCTTCATACAGCAAACATGCAATAAATATCCGTGTGTGCAGATCCTGTGCTGGGATGCTGAGAGACACAGAGATGGATTAAATGTGCACCCTGCTATTAAGAATCTGACTGGGTTGATAGAAGACTAGAACATGGTCGCAAATTATGATAAGTGGCACAAACTGCATTCCTTGAAATGCATTGTGGATTGAAAGGCAGGAGGGACCGCTTTTGCCAGGGCACTAGGAAATGTTGAAGCCATTCAAGCTAAGTCTTGGAAACAAAACTTTGGACTTTTGAGGACGAAGAAAAGGGCATTTCCCATCGTGTGCTGCACCTCCCCTTGCAAGTACCTTCTATGCCACAAAATTCTAAATCTATGGCACGTGAGAGCTGCTCTTTCCTCATCTTTCCATGGGGAACCGAGAGGAGAGAGGGGGAAATAGGCCACGCTTGCGAGATTAGTTAAGGGCAGGTCCGAGCTGAAAATTCAGATAGCCTGCGTCCCACTTCCTTAACGACACTCACTAAAGAGCATGTGCCCCCTTCATGCCCTGTTTAAATATTCATCTGCCACATGTCTAATTCACAAGGGCTGAATTAAAACAGAGCCCAAATACCAATAACTTTGTTTGGATTTGGCATATACACTGATGTATGGCTAGAGTCTGGTTGGTCAGTTACATACATTGTATAATTACTTGTCACTGATCCAAAGCTGATACTCATATTGAGATTAATTCTGCACTCGGTTATTCCCCCCATAACTGCTCATTGTTTGATTGCACAAATATTTACCATGTTACTTTCATACCACTAAAATCAGACACTTTAAAATTGTTACCTTAGGACTGAGAATGGCTAGATGGAATGGCGGGTAGATAGGGAGGTATTCTGTGCCATTTATCAACAAAAGACAGAGAACTGTGGCCCTTAAATGAGCAAAAGGGCCCTCAGGCAAGCCCGGGGAAGAAACGGAGATTTCTTGCATTTTGAAAGCTTTGAATAAATATCCAATGGGTGAGCAGGCAGCAAGTGAGACGTCCCCGGTACTCCAACAAAATAGGGATGGGACTGATTTGGAGGAGTTAGGATGAGGCCAAACTGGAGCAGGCTGGGCCCTGCTCTGACAGACAGACGGACACACGGTGAGAAGGCCGGAGAAGGAGGCAGACACTGAAGCCCTGCGGCTGCAAGCTAAGGAGCCAGCCAGCCCCCCAAGCGGGGCCGAGCTCGTCCACTCGGGGGCAGAGGGAGGATGGCCCTGGCCACGCCTCGACGGGGGCTTCTACCCTCCAGGACGTGAGACCATAAATCTCCATGGTTGCAGGACCCCCAGCTTGTGGTTCCTCGGTACAGCAAACCTGGGAAATCAACAGAGCCTTCGAGGCCAGGAGTGAACGTAGGGAAAGAAAATTCCCTTTCATTTCCCTTTACCGGCTCCTCCATTCAGCGGAGCAGACTGAGGTGAAAATGCAAGAAGCATGCGGAGCCCAGGCATGGAACAGAGCGGCTGGCCTGACGGGCTGCTGTCGACTGAGGCCCATCTCTTTAATAAGGAGTGTTCCACGGAGTTCAGGCGAGTGTGTCACTAGGCGTCTCTGCATTGGGCTTTTTGTGCCAAATCTCACCGAATAATAATGAGCCCTAACTCACTTCCGTTTGCCCTAACTCCCTAAGAGTGTCTCTCCCTCAGGAACCTATGAGAGATGGCTGGGAGCCAGGCCAGATGTGGGAATTCCTGGAATCCCACAACATTACAGCATCCATACTTCTTTTCCTAATGCCAAGGAAACCTAGATTTAAATCCTAGCTCTGCCACTTATTAGAATATAAGTTTGGGCAGTTTCATAATGTGTAAATTAAGGATCAGAAGAAAAACTAGGTCACAGGGTTACTTCAAATGCCCAATGAGTTCATAAAAGTGAATCTGGTTTGCAAACCGTAAAGAAATATGCAAATACTCAGGGATATAGAAAGGACACGAGCTTTGGGATCTGAGAGGAATTGTTTTAAGTTCTTAACCTGCCCCTCGAGCAACTTAGCTCACTGCCCTCAGTTTCTATTTCTGCATCTATGAAATGGGTTTAATGATTCCTTCCTTAGAAAGTGGTGTATAGCTACCTGAAAATCATAGGCACTTAATTTCTGGCACTTTCTTCCTACATGTGTTGTGCTGATGAGTATCAGTTCTGCTGTACTGTTCTTGAACCAGGAGGTCTGGGGAAGGGAAGTAGCACTCCAGTTCTCGTGGTTCTTTGAAGGGCCATCTTTGGGATACGCTGTCTTCTGGCTTCATTGCACCCACCCGGGGACAGACAGATTCAGGAGAGGACCACAGTGGAGACTGCCTCTACATGCGTGTCACCAGGACCCTCTCTTCCCTCTTCAGGGCCCCTGAGCTCTTTGCTGGAAGCAGCCCCTTCCGCAGGCCCGTTCAGCAAACCACGGGACCCTCCGCCCGGGCCACGGACCCAGCACTGTTTAGCTTTGCATGAATCGCTGCACTGGCCAGGCCATTTGCTCAGGAGCAAGGAAGGTGCAGCCCTCGTGAAACACAGCCAAGAGCCTGCGAAGTCAGTGGCGCCGTCCCTGTGAGTGCACCGCAGGGAAGGGGCTGTGTGGGGGGGACTGGCCCTCCCACTGCAAAGGGCAGGGCCTGGCCAGCGACCCTGTGAGCTGGGCTCCCGATGTGGGGAAGCAGGCCGGCAGTGCCCTCTCTCTCTCTCTGGGCTTGCCCAGGTAACCAAAAAGGCAAGTATTACCCAAGCAATGAACCCACTTAGCTCACATCAAACCTTGTAAGTCCATTCGTCTCTCAGCCACTCGCATTCGTCCTGAGTGCCCAGCTCAGGGTTTACAAGGGGGGAAAATGCCTTTCAAGGAGCTGACAATCTAGCTGATATTTCTTTAAAAGTGTTCACGAGGCAGGATTTTTTCCTTTGCTTTCTTTTACTTTTCCGCTCATGGACTTATTCATCTTGAATGTAAGCTGTGTGGTCATGTTTTTAGCTGCACCCTCTGCTTCTTTGGATTCTAAAGAACAAACAAACTACATGTATGTTCTGCATACTGTGTCACAAGTCTGAAGACTGTGTCCTGTTCTGTCACCATCTGGATATGTGACCCAGAGCAAGCTGCCACCTTTCCCTGGGCCCGTTTCCTTATTTGAAAAGTCAGGGAGCTGAATTCACAGTCTTTAAGGTCCTATCCAGGTCTTCAATCCCAGAATTCTTCCAAAAGATCCTCCCCTGTAGGTTTAGACCTTCCCGCCACACTCCCTATGCCACCAAAAACTCATTTTCTGACTGATGGGCAAAAATTATATTTCAAAGACCAATTTTCTGTTTGCTCACCATTGTCAAGGCTGAAAATTTTAAGAATCGACAGCAATAACCATCACACCAGCACATTTTGTGCAAAGCATCTGAACAGTGCTTTATCCCTTCAACGTACCACAGCATTCCTTGACCCACTCTCTCCATGGTGAGCCAGAGCAACTTATTGCATTAGTGACATGCAGGAGAAGACAGCCTGGTGCAAGCTGAGACGTATAAAACCACGACTAGGTGTGTATTAAAATTCTATTTTGGAGGCGGATGTAGCTCAAATGGTTGGGCGTCCGTCTGCCATATGGAGGGACCTGGGTTCAATCCCTGGGACCTCCCGGGAAAGTAAAAAAAAAATTAAATTAAAAAAAAAAAAAAATATATATATATATATATAGAAGGCTCATGGGCTGCCAGGCTCTGTGTGCCGGTGAGCCGCCAGGCCCCGGGAGCCATGCAGCAAGATGATGACTTAATAGGAGAGAGAGGCAGGGGAGAGTCAAGACAAGATGCTCCGAAAGCTCCAAAAATCAGGAACCGAGGTGGCGCAGGTGGCAGAACACCTCTATCCTACATCGGAGGTCTCCAGGATCAAATCCTGGTGAAGACTGGAGGAGAAGGAGGAGAAGAGATGGCAGGAAACAGACACAGAGAATTGCCCAGCGACTGGACACAAAACAGTAAATGGGGAAGGGGGTGGTTAAAATGGATAAAGTAAATAAACAAATCTTTAAATAAAAAAAAAATTCTATTTTGCCAGATGCTGCAGACAGCCATAACTGGACTTTGCTTTCCTTCTGTGCCAATTATTGTCCTTCCCATTTGAGACCAGACAAGGCAGAAGAGACAAATCCATAAATATTTGGGTTCTGCTGCAATACAGAAATGTTACAAAAAAAAAAAAAAAAAAAAAAAAAACAAAAAAAAAACCAAAGTGCTTGAATTTTAGCAAGTCCATCCCATCTCTGGGCCTCGGTTACGCACTGTACATTGAGTGGGGGAGACATTTCTTCGCTCCCTTCTAGCTTGGCCATTCTGAAAATTCTTGCTCCATCTATGATTTGGGCAGGCTCCCATTTCTCCCTCCCAGTCTCCCACCCAGATAAACAGGGGGTGGGGGGCAGTGCACATTTTGAAGCCACCATGAGAGACAGGAAAGACGCTGTCATGAAGCAGAAAACAGCATTAGAGCTGGGTCAGGAGTCCTGGGTGTTTGAGCACAGCTTCATTTGTTGAGTGGATTTAGGTCCAGGCACTGTACTGGGTGCTTTCATTTAACTCTCACAAGAGCCTGAGAAGGAGGCATTGTTAGTCCCGTTATCTTTTACAGATGAGAAAACTGAGGCTCATAAATGTTAAGTTAGTGTTCAAGAACCCAGAATTGATAAGCCGCAGAGCCAGAACTGTCCCTGCCCCCATCTTCTTAGTAGCCACTTGCTAGTTCTTGCTGAACCTCAATTTCTCTCCCGGAGAATGAAATCATTTGAACCTACTTTATCAGAAAAGTTAAGTATCAAATCAGCAACAATGGAAAATGACTTTGAAGAAACATCCTATATATCCAAGAGGAAATGACTGTGTCCTGTCAAAGGAAATTACTAGATAAGCTAATAAAATAGCTAGATAAGTCTCCTGAAGTCCTCATTTACTGGCAGTGCCCTAATAAAAATCCACCACTCCAAGGCCTGGGCACAGAAGAGACCATAGCTATTGGAGATCTCTTCCACACTCACCCCATTCCTCTAGCTCTAGTTATCCTGCTTCCACCAAGTGCCAGCCTGGAAAGATGCGACATGCTTCTTGAGTTGGTTAGTCTCAGCATTCACGTGTGCTCTCAGCCTTAATCATTCCGAGCACAAACTGGAATAAAGTTGTATTTGGTTTTCTTACTCTAAAAGGCATCCCCAGTAAAATTCATGCTTCAATCTGTCCTGCAAAGACAGTACAATAAAAAGAAGCACTAAAGTGAGGGAGAGAAATACACCCAGGCTTGTTCAAGGAAGTGGCTGAAATGGCTACATTTCCTTGGAAACCTCCTATCCCCTGGCTTTTAAAACCTTAGCCGGCGTTTTATATTTCATTATTTGGCTTGTTAATAATGCTCATGCCACCATGCTTTCAGCTTCATGGATAAGTAATTAGCATGGTGCTTTATAGTCTACGATTGTTTTCACATGTGCTCTGCCATTTATTCATCACAGAGCATCTATTACACAAGAGATAATACCAATTCTTAAATGAGAAGACTATCATGCACAGAAGTGAGTGATTTGCTTCCAGCCTCATCTTCAGGAAATGATTGAGCTGACCAAGAATTCAGTCTTCTAACTCCAGATTCCATGCAACACCACATTATTCCTGGAGCCGTAGGTTCCTCACCTACAAAGTCCTACAATAATGCCTGCCCTGGTCCCAAGGGCTAATTTCCACCAATTTTTCCTTCTCCCCAATCTCTAAACTAACAGAACCCTCATATTTAGCTTGGCACATTGCTACATAGCGACAAAACTGTATTTCCCAGCCTCCTTGCAACTTCCTGGAACCGTGTAACTAAATCCTTGCCAACAAGATGCAAGAGGGAATATTGCATGAGACTGAAAACGGATGGGATCCTCTCTTCTCCTGCCAACATTCACTGAAAACCTTGAGCAAGGACCGGCTCTAGACTAGATTCCCTGTGGGCTACCTGGAGGGACTCTGCCTCCTCTACGGCTGTGGAAGCATTTTACTATCCTTGGACTTCCTATGCCCTGACTTATCTATCTTATTTAAGCCTTTAATTTGGGGATATCTGTCATGTACTGTTGAACGTGACTCTGATACGCTTTACCAGGATTAGGAGAAAATAATAGATAATAGATGTCAAATTTAGCTAGAATGTATTTCCCTCCCATCTGAGTTGTCACCGTGTGTGTGTGTGCGTGTGTGTGTGTGTGTGTGTTTTAAGCTGTTCGGTTGTGTTCTGTCAACCTCACTGGCTTCTGAAGGGCAGGGACCTTGTATTATTACTCTTTGTGCCATGGGTGTCAAGCACACGCCTAGAACAATGCATCTTCGTGAAATGAAAATGTGCCCTATACAAAGATGATATAAAGGGGCTAAATAAAGGGTGAGAGTTGGCACAAATGCAAGGATTTAAGACCTTCATTGTTATTTTAGAATTCTGCAAATTAAGCCTAAGAAACTCTAAAATGAACAAAGCATCGCGTTCTCTACGTTTTCTGGAACGTGGAACAGTCGTTGTGACTGCCTGGATATGTGCTATGCATTTAGTCTCAGTAGTTGAGCTGATTATATTTCATATGTAAATATAACCTAATGCAAACACAAAGTAATTTGAGACTAATTACTTTCTTCTTAATGCAGAACAGGGGGGCAGCTCCAGTGTCCAAAATACCACCAGCTGAGAGAAGAGTTTCCTAGTGACCACTTGTGGCTCATGGGTGGCAAGGGAAGGAATATACAGAAAGGGCTTACATATATAGAAAGCACGTGTGGATGCCTAAGAATTGGCATCTGAATTATAACAGGCCCTCGGGATTAAAGAAATGAATATCACATGGCCCCACACTCAAAAAACGAAAACATAGTGTGGAGATCAGCATGCAAATAAATAACCACATTCAGTAAGATAACTGTTGCACAGTACATAGGAAGCCTAGGAAAAGTGGCCACTATATTCGCTTGGTAAAGAGAGAAGCATTTCATAGAAAGAGAAGCCTTTGAGTTGCAATTTGAGTTTTCCTGGTGGACAGAGTGGGAGAGGACATTCCAGGAAGAGAGAGCACTGCATGCAAGGGAAAGGGGATGGAACTATGATGACGGAATTTGAAAGGACCTCGCAATGTAGGAAAAGGGCAACCTGTTCAACATTGCTAGGTGATTTGATCTTGCACCTTGCTGCTGGTTGCCCATCACATGTGAAAATTTTTCTTTGGTTAAGACAATCCCCAGAAATCCATGAGTTGGGGGTGAATGGTTTTGTTGTTTCTGTTAACTATTCTCTGATAAAGGAAAGTGAGAAAACTCAGATGATCATATCACATAAAGATTGCTTCCTGGAGCTATGGTGGAGAAGCTCAGGTAATCAGGAAGCTCTCGTGTACTCACAGAGGCCTAACTCTTCTGTACTTCTTCAGAAATTTATGATTTATGGCCCTAATGCTCACCAGGCGTGTCGAGTGAAGAAAAGCTAGATGCCAGGAGCAGCCAGGAAATGGCTTCCTCAGAAAACAGTATTTACTTGTCAACTTTCCTATAAGCTATTATTTTATTTTAGACTTGCAGTGAATGTTTTTTATAATCGCTGTTCTTGAGGATAAAAAAAAAAAAATAACACTTACCTACATGATATGACAGAGCCAAAGACAGAAGAAAATGAATGAATGATTTCACTAAAGGCACTCTGAGAAGAATAACTCCAATAACTAGCCCGGAGAATCCTTCATTGTGACATCAACGGCTTAGCCCAGCTATATGTACTCAAGGCTCTAGTTTAAATCTGCAAGAATCTTCAGTCTTCAGGTTTCAAGGACTTGGATTTTAACCATTAGTCTACTGAAAATGTCCAATATAAAGGACTGACAAAAAAAGAGGGCACCAGCACTTGAAAAGGATTGGAAGTAAAGGGAATATACAGACAATGAGTGTACAAAGAATAAGCTAAGATAGAGTCTTTAAAAAAGATTGTGGTATAGAGGCCAGAGAATTCTTTCCATTCTCTCTGGAATCACAATCCTGTGCTACCTGTTTTTTAATATCTGCAAACAGTTTCTTTATGTATTTTGTCCAGTTTTCTAGTTGTACATGGTAGGAGTGTCATTCCAGACCCTAATGGAGCCAGAACTCCAGAGTGAGACCAAGCAGGGAAACTCTGAGGCTGGTGCCTGCTGTTGAGTGAGATACACTGACCTTAAGTTTCGGGCTCCAGCTACTCCAACCAGCACCTTTATTTAGAATGCTTTTATTCTTTCTCATAAGCTGGAAGGATAATCGGGAAAACCAGGCACTGGCTGCTTATTTATTGATCAGCCCAAGCAGCTGCTTCAATGGCACTTCCAGTTGCTGTCAACTAAGAAGAGAAGGCAAAGCCCAATGTTGACTGACCTGTAGTGGTCAGAGAAAATCTGGAATTGGCATCTGTGAAATTATATATATATATACACACACATACACACACACACATACATATACATGTATATAATCACTTTTTTCCCTCCTAGACTTTAACTTTCCTGGGGCAATATGTATTAATATATATTAGGAAAGTTAAGATCTAGGAGAAAAGCCATCCTGGTCCTTATCTATGGGTGAGACATCTCAGTATCTCTGTCACCAGGATATATCATTGGTCTGGCTCTAAAAGCTTAGTCCCAACAGGACAAAGAGTAAGGTAGGCATGTCATCCACAGGATGGAACTCACTTTCAGACTTCTGGACTCACTTACCATATATCTAAAGCATTGGAGAAAACAACATGTTCTTTCTTTCCAGATTCCTCCAAGGAAGAACTGTAAAGGATAAAGGAGCTCTCTTCAAGTTCCTGAGAAGCTGTAATTTCAAGAAACGATTGCACATTGATGAAGCAGAATTTAGACCAGATGGAAGTTATATGGAGACAAACTTTGGCTCAATACAAGGAGAAATTTCTAACCTAGGAGCTGCCTAACAGCAGGATGGATATGCAATCACTGCATGTGTTCACTCTGACGTGGAATGACCTTCTTTCCTTCTATTGGAAGTCTGAACTACATCACTGGTAATTCCCAAATGTAAGTTTCAATAATTCTCACCCTCAGTCTTGAAGATTATGTAGTTCTCTTAAGTTCCTTGCAGAAGGATAGGGATGATAAACAGAAAGTATTGCTCATGTCTAAATGATAGCAATTCCCATTTTCACTGTCTCCCATATAAACTTATTTGACACCTTTTACTACATGGATTTAACAACATTTCGGTTAGCAAATAAAAGTCCTGCTTCTCCCATCATTCTATGACTCTAATGATATGCATAAGACAGAAATCAACAAATTTAGCTAACTTCTGCAATGAGCTTGGGCTCAGTTTCAAGAGAGGCCTTGAAATGTGTCTGTCCTCAGCACAGCTTGGTTCTGCAGGCACAGAGGGGGGTGAACGGCAGATTCCACTTCCCAAGGGACCGCAGGGATGTCTTTCCTGCCAGCTCAGAGAGTTAAGTTCTTTTCGTTCTGATCTTGGAAATCCTTTAAAGTCTTCATTTTCTCCCAAATGGTTCCAGCCTCATTTCCTCCAGGAGACACGTGGCAGACACGGGGCAGCATTTCTCCACGAGGACTGATGAGATGTTGTCAGCAGAGTGGGTTCTGTCCCAGGAAGGAGAGCACCAGAGACGCAGGCGAGATCAGCAGCCTCCTCCTCCAAAACGGCCCTTCTCTCCCGAGGAAGAGAATTACAATTAAGCACAATCAAGTTTCTTTTAATGCTGTTCACACTTGCAAAAGTAAAGACACACGTGTTTATGAATCTCAGTTTTCAGACCGGAACTGAAGCAAACCGCAAATTCTGCCAATGCCAGGAGATTTCCCTTTGCAGATTCATTTCAGAGTCCCTTATTTCATGGGCTGGAGGGCTCTGCAGACCACAGGCCACATCACCACACCACTATACCCCTACCACCTGAGGAAAAAGTAAAACAAGTCATAGGTCATGGCTCTGCTTTTATTCCTTTGGTGCCACTTTAGAATGAGGAAAGCTATATTTCTCTATGTAATGTGATAACTTCTTTATTAAAGCAATAATCCAAAAAACCAGTTACTCTTTAATTCCATAAAACATGTTTATACCTTTAATTTTAATATATACAATTCAATATGCAAAAGAGTTGGATTTAAACCTAATAATACTCTTAGACTTGATTGTTTCGCAGTATACCTCGATATTCATCTATTGACTTTCAAAACAATTATCTAAGTAGAGGTTCCTGATACTGCAGGTGTAAAGCGAAGCCCAGCCGAAGGTCTAAGGCTCCTAGGCAGCATCTCCAGAACCAGACTCAGGCTCTTTGCTTTCCTAGCCCGCTCCTTCTCCCTTATAATTCCGTGCAGAACCCTAGCATGAGGAATTAGGGAATTGAGCTTTGGTGCCCAAGAATTAATTTATCTGATCTAAATCAGATAAATGCACTTCTTCAGGAATATTTTCCTAGCCTTGGAGACTTTTATAAGAGGAAGAAACTCAAGAAGTAAAGAATTCTAAGACTCACTTTACACTAAAAATGATTCCCAACACCATCTAGTGCTCCTGTCACATTTCTCAGTGTGGCCAGCTTATAAACTAATGGTTATCTATTTTGTAGGCCAGGTGGTAGCAGCCAAGAAAATTGAGTTCAGCTGAAATCCCATCAATTCGTTGTTCATAAATTCACACAGTGTCTCCTGTGGTTGGCAGCACATGAGACATTCTGTTCTCTTTTTTAGATTTTTCTCATTTATTTTAGTTTTCACAAAAGAAATCAATAAGCTTGAGTTAGCAGAGGGGCAAGAGTTTGACTAATGACCACCTGGTCCAAGAACTAAAACCTTCCTCCCATCCTACGGGACTGTTTCACTTGAAATTGAAAAGGATTTCACTACTGTGGAATTTCAGATTTGCTAAAGATGCCACTTTCTCCATCTTCCAGCACTGAGAGGACTACAGGCTCCGAGCAGCAATCCTCTTAAGGCATGGGGGGCGGGGGACGTTTCAAAAGGTGAACCCGACAGTGCCCCTTGCCATTTACCTCAGTGACACTAACCAGCTAACTCATCCAGAAGCAGCTGCTGCCAAGGTATTGACACTTATTATGGACTTCTCCCTCCTCTTCCTACAGAATTTAAAAGCTCCAAACAGCCATGACCCTATGGGTGTTTAAATATAGGCCTCTCCTAAGTACACAGATCTTGACTGAATGCTTGATCCCACAGCTTTGGAAACTGAAACTAGTTGGTTTCCAGTTTAGCCTGCCCTGAATTCTGAGATCAGAGGAAGGCAGTGAAGTATGGAGTTAATAGCGCATAGTCATTTTCACTATGGAGTGCAGTGGAAACCACTCATTTGCTCAGCTTTTTCTATCACCTTTTTTGTTCTGCTCCAAATCAGTGCTGTAAAGACTAATCTTCTGCCCTGGGCTTCCTTCTTCCATCACCAAAATCCTGCCCTGAACTCCAATTCTTTCCTCAGCTCTTCCCTGCCTTATCCACCAAGTCTCTGCCCAGCATTGAAGGTTTTGGTCCCTGAACCGAACACTCTGATGACATCTACATCTGCTACCACCACCAACAGCCTCTGCAAAATTCCTAGTTAGTGATGTTCTTCACTCTGTCCTGTTGTCCTGCCCAGCCTTTCTCTCACCAAAATCACTTAATTTGCAAGAAAACTCCAAACTCACGTCCCTACATGCCTGATTCTAGAAAAGAGAAAAGACCCTCTGAGATATGACCTCCTCTTCTTCCAGAGCTCCTTAAAACCCACAAAGATTCAAGTGCAAATTCTGGACTGAATTTTAGCTGAGACAGAGGATGAAGATGGGAGCATGACAATGGGCACCTCCGATTTGAAGAAGGGCCTTTGCTATTGAACCACGAGCACAATTCCGAAATGAGCGGCTGTGTGTGGTCCTGCCTTTTTGCAGGCAAATCACTTATTGCCTTGAAGTATTTCTGTCCAGTACTGGATGGAATAATTATGCAACACAGCATTTCCGTCATTGACCCCTTTGACCAACTACGACAATTAGTTTCATAAATTATCTCAAAGCCTTTGATCCCAATTTTCTTCCAACTCCAAGAAGCAATATGATTACTACTTTTTTTTTTTTACTTTTTAGAGTTTTACCGTGCCAAAGAACTCCATAAACAGGAAGCATCGAAAAAAATCTCTTGAGTGTAACAGGGTTATAGATCTCCTTAATGGAAATGTATCATTTAACCTTGAATATTTAATCTCCAAACTGTTCAATCAACTTCAAATCCTGCACTGCGAAATGCATTGGCCTTAGAGCTTATTTGATTTCTGTTTACGACATAAACTGCTGCCATATACGCTTCAGAGATGTTGTCTTCCCCTTTGGGCACTGCCAGTCACTCTCGGTGCCATCCCTTTCTGGAAGGATGGATTTTTGCTGATCGAGGGACTATCAAAGCAGGAAGAGTTCTTGGAGCTCTTTGAGCATGACCCCTTATTTCATAGATGGTGAAACAGGTTGATGAGTCAAAAGCCACCCAGCTAGGACACAAGCCCCTCTACTTCAAACTCATTAAGTCATTAACAGTGTGAGTTTCTACTCTGTCCCAGGCACTGCACTGGATTATGCAAATGCAAAACCCAGTTCCTGGACTTCAGAAGCCTCCCCCGTAAAGCTCAGACAGATCGCCACCATTTAAGGTATTTATCCTCTATCAAATACCTTTCTTAGGAAGCTTCTGGAGGCTTTTCGTTTTATCAGCCTCAGAGAACAAACTCATGGCACTAAAAAGGAAGTGACTTGCACTAAGCTAAGTGGCTGAAGAAGAGGAAAAGGGCAGCCCACCTTATTACCCATACCTACCGTGGTCTCCCACCAGCCCTCAGCCAGTGCCTGTGGCCTGGGGCACCCTGTGGTCAGTGAGGAGCAGAGGAAGAGGAATCCAGTAGAAATGTCTTTGAAGTCAGACAGACTGGGTTTGTATCTCAGCTAGAAAAGCTGGATGACCTTGGACAAGTCACTCTTGGATTTCAGTGTCCTGTTCTGGAATGGAGAAAAGAAAGAATTACAACGGCAGAGGACTATTGAGAAGCTTGGACAAAGGATGTGCCAGGCCTGGGAGAACTCATCAGAAGGAAGCTGTGATCACCCAGGGCTGTTTGAGACTTAGAGAACCTGATGCATTTTCCCCTCCACAGGGCTGGGCTGACCACGGCTCTGGACTCTATCGTGGAGGAAAGTGTGCGGGCAAGGAGCGTGTTTCTTCAATCCTCGAAGTTTGGAGAATGAATGGTCCTTCTGACCACTCTGGCAAAATGCCGTGGAGGCTGGCCAAGGGCTCCAAGACCCAACCTTGCTTAGGCAACAGCAGCCCAGGGCTCTACACTTTCCTCGTTTCAACTTCTCATAAGATTGCGTCCGGTGCTAGGATCTCGCCCTTCAGACACGTCTGCAAACTACTGCATCACCCCAAGCCCTTCAGCTGATGGATTCGGGTTCTGCAGACCAGAGACTCCCGGCGACCCTCCAGTCAGTCCTCCCCCTCCTCCGTCTCATGCTCTGTGCTGTGGCAGGTGGGACACTGGTGGTTTCCAACCCCAGCCCACCTTGCTAGCCTCTGGGCCTTGGCACTGCTGCTGCTTCCCTTAGTTCCCTTCACTAGCACTAACGTCCTCCTTCAAAACTGACCAGGTGCCATCGCCTTCAGGAAGCCCAACCTAATGGCTACCTGGACAAATCCAGAGACCCTCTTTTTGGCTCCCATAGCATTGTGTGCTTACTCAGCTTGTGAATCTGCCTCCCCTCCCTTAGACATGAACTTCTCGGGGAAGCAGGTAGTGCTTAACATGGTTCCAAGCTCAGGTTCATACTGAATGACTTTTAAATGCATCAGTGATAGGCATATATTTAAGTTAGCTTGGAGTGGGATTGCTACGGAGAAAGGTGCTGATGAAAGTGAGTTAGAGGCTGAGAATCGGCTCTGCAACCCTGTAGCTTGCCTGAGAGTGCTTTGGCCCTAAGACTTTTCAATCCCTAGAATCATCCTGAGTGGGGGCAGGTGCTGTTTGGCAAGGAAGACAAGGCATCCTTCACCCGGCCTCCCTGCTACTCTGCATTTACAGTGCCCGGATGCAGCCGTATCTTTGTATGGCTATTTCTCCACGGTGCCTGCAGGAGCCAAAGCCTTATGCAGAGACCCGGAGCAAAGCAGGTGAAGTTACATAGGAACAGAAAGGTGAACACATTCTGTCATCCTCTGCTTTACATTCGAGGCAGAAAAAAAATAGGAAGGTTTTCAAGCATAAAAGGATCTTCTTCTCCAACTACTAAAAAAAAGAAAAATGCCTCGCAAACAACATCTTCCCTTAGACATGAAATCGCTCTGCTGACAGCATTTTTAATCAAAAAGTCCAAAGAAGAAAGATGAGTGGAATTTACAAAGATGCTCCCAGGGAGAGTAAATGCAGACATTTGCTGTGTTTCTGTAGGTGAAAAGAGTCAGCAGAGACTCACGCCTCTTCCCTGGAGGCTCGGGCTTGTTAGTGGACCGACTACTCAAGTCTATGGACATACTGACCCGAGCAGCGTCGCAGGGTCCCTCAGGTCTCTCCTGTCACCAGGAGGGTCCCAGCTGTGCAGGCTGATCAGTCCACTGGGACCACGGAAGTACAGGGATGTGTGACAGAAGATGGAAGGAGAGGACAAGCAAGACAGAAGACCTCGGTGGCAGACCCCTGTATGGGGGGCCATGGATAAAATGAAGAGTCATACGAGTCCTGAATTCTTAATTTCTGCCAAGTTAAATCACTTAATCTAGAAAAAAATCTAGCATGATTTACATGTGCCTTCATACATCTCTGCCTTCCATGAGAAAATTCTGAGGCTGAAGAAGATTTTGATTTACTATAAAACTTTGGCATTTGAGGGTGTATATGACAAAAGGCAGGGGTGGGGGAGAAGGGGCGACTCTGTGACTTTTGGAGCTGTAACTACCACCGGCGAGCTCTGAACGACCAGCAAAGATCCAATGTGAAGCTCATGCTCCCTCCAAAGCCCTTTTTAGACTTTCAAAAACTCTGGTGGGAAAGTCATGACACTCTACAGCCCCTTGAACGTAACAGATTCCTAACACACAGTGCTTGATGTGATTGGGTTTTCTAATCATAATGCAAATGGGCAGAACTTTTCTCCAAGCCTCACCTCCTCCAGCTCCCTGAGTACGCAGATGTCATCGTGCCAGGATGCTCACCAGAGTTAGGCAAACCGGCGCACTCAGAGCCGTAGAGACTGATTGTCATGAGCGACCCGGCCAGCTCCCCACAGCGGGCTCAGGGCACACACGGAAGGGAGCGGCAGGCGGTGAGGGGGAGGCACGCCTGCCTCGGACAAGGAGGGGACAAGCCGGGCATGCAACGAGCAATCCCAAAGAACCTGTTAAGCATCCAAATGGAGGAGGGCCTAGGTGTCCTGGGAGCCCAGAGGTTGGACCAACTAACCCTGGATTTGGGGGGTGGATAGGAAGTGCTCCTGAAAACAGGCAGCATTTGAGTTAGAACCTGCAGTAGGAGAAAGTAGAGGAGCATTTGCACCAGCCAAAATCACTCTCAAAATAGGAGAGTTTGAGAAGCGTTTATTTCAAAGGGACTACTTGCAAAGGTTTGGGTGAGAGAAACCAGACCGTACAGCAACCTGGGACTAGTAAAACCTGCACTTCTGACCAACCCTAGGTCAAAAAGAATGAGGGAGTTCCAGAGCCCAGGAAGGGGCACGGAGAAGTGGCTGCCTGGAAAGGAAATGTGACCCCTGGAGGGACAGAGCAGCTGGAGGTGACCTCGCAGGGTGGGGAGTGGGAAATGCTTATTCTCGCCTCATTCTCCTCCCTCCAACCTCCTGCAGGGGGGTGGGGCCTCTTTGGCCAAACCCACGCGGCAGCCCAGGGTCAGGCTCGCAGCAGGGAGAGCAGGATGGAGAAGGGACGACGGTCGGTCTGGAGGGCGCCACAAAAGATGTCTGGCCAGCGTTGAAACAGAAGTCACGACATCAGGGCCTGGAGTAGAAGGGCCGTGAGCTGCTCAGGGAAGTGAGAAGCTGGGCCTACTTGCAACCTACAGCGGTATCAGAGGGGAGCTAGCCACACTCCCTTCCAGGACGAGGGAGCTGTGGAGCCTTCACTCCAGCTTTCACGCATAGGGCTGAGCTAGGAGACCCTTTTCCTTGATGCCAGCCTCACCAGCCATGGTCCTCCTACCCACCTGATCTCCTGCCTTGGCCCATCATGCTCTAAGGTCTACACTGGAGGCCAGTGCAGAGAACCAAGTGAGTTATGGATCTTGGTGTCCATTTCCTGAACCTCTCCCCCATACTCCACCCAACTTGGGCTGGGAGCATCAGCGGGGAATGCCCTGGCTTGGTGATATCATCGGTTGACAGTGACACTTTCACCAGCTTTGCTATGCCTCCATCCCTTCTCTGGGGCCTCTACCCCAAGCTAGAGCCACCAGACCCCAGATTTCAACCCAACCACAGCTCACAACCCATCTTGACTTCAAGAGGTGGGATTTATTCTGTACTTCAGCCCCTTAGTTTCTTCTCTGACCACCTGCCTCCTGGTCTAAGCCCTTCCTAGCTCAAGAACCCACCCAATGACACCATGCAGGGGCCACCTGCTCATGTGACTTGAGAGATATCAAGCTTTGCCCAAAGGCGCTCCTCTTTCCTGTGGGAGTGACAAAGCCCTTTGGACAAGAAAAATTCACACCCTGAACCCACCAGTTTGTAGGTGAAGAGAACTTGGTCCAGATAGCACTTAAGATGATAGGCCCTTAAGTTTTTCAATTCTCCCAGTGATATGCCAAGAAACAAACTTAGCAAGGGGTAATTACACCTGACTGAGGGTAAGGCTCTGGAACTAAGACCCAAGAGAGGTGCTTTAAGGAGAAAGGACTGACATATAATGAAAGAAAACTGTAGATTCAACATGCCTGGCCCTGTTCTAGGCATTTATTTTGTACCTTAGCTTAAGTAACACTTCGTTTGGAAAGCAATTTCCAATTCACCAGTCTAAAAATTATCCTTTTCATATGCTAACAGTGCCAGGTTCCTTTCTTTCAGACGGGGCTGCCAGGCACTGCCATCCATATAGACTGTGCACTCCACATCTTCACACACTGGCTTCCCTTAGAGTTGTGCAGTGCACAACCTGCACGGCCACACACCTTGGTCCATCTCACTCTGCAATCCCTCGTGCATTAGTATGATTATTTGCTAAACATCTGTAGCCCTCACTAATCTATAGGCTTGATGAGAATGGTAGCTCCCAGTACCTAGGAGGCAGTGTTTGGCATAGAGTAGCTGCTCAATTAGTGTTTCGAGAATGTTTAATAAATCATCCACACAGAAATTCTACAGATTAGAAAGCCAAAGCTCCGTGTTTAAGTAGCCTGAGCAAGGTCACTTGGTGGTTAATAAGGAGTGAATAAGGGATGGAGTCAGAATTTAAATCCAAATCTGTATGGCACGTGAGTTTTCCATTGTTCCATGCAGTTTCCTAAACATAGTGGTGTGGCATGTTTTGAAATCAGGCTGATGGCAGAATGGAGATCGCAAGTGGGGTCAAGGGAGCCTAAATTCTTTCCTGATCCCCACCTAGCGTGAGCCCCTTGGGTAGTTTGTAAGCTCCCCACTGGTCAGAGCTTCCTGCCCAGACTTCCTGTCCTGCCAAGAAAGAGGGATGGGGCAGGCCCTAAGGGGAGTAAAGAGAAGCTCCACAGACCTGCGTGTGGCCTTCAGGGCCCTGCAGCTGCACCCCTCCAGCTCCCCGGCGGGCGGCCTCTGCCCCGCTGTGCCTGGCGTCTGCCTAGAGCAGTGGTGCCCACCCTGCAGCCCGCCTGCCCCCCTTTCTGTCTGCCAAGGAGGGAGCGAGAGGGCTCTCTTTTCCTCAGGAGCCCAGTTAAGAGCTGATGGCCCACCAGTATATCCTTTACAAGCTCCATTTCCCTACATGTCACGGACTCAGAGATTAAGACTGTAAAGTTGATATACGCGCTGTCAGGATATCTTCATTGTTTCGGGGCTTTCAGTGATAAAGGAAAAAGGAACTCTTGTATACTAAGAATTACAGCCCATTTTTATCAACCTCTGCTGTAAACAGTAGGCTTTTCTAGTGGCAGGCTGCAGACAATTCGCTCACTGAGGTGCACTTACTGAGCTGGCAGGTTATAAAAAAAGCAAACAGGAACAGGCTCTGCTTTGGGTGCATCCGGTCTTGCACACGGCAGGCCCGAGCCATTTGCAGGAAGGCATCGCGCAGGGAAGGCGCGTGGCCCTGGGCCGCCGCCCTGCCCTGCCCGCCTCTCCTCACTGCCCCTCTGAAACGGGAGCCCTCCCTCGAGCAATCTGCCTGCAGGTGTACGAGGAACCTGCAGCCGATTAGTGTCCATTAATGCCCTTGATGCAAGACTTTCCCTAAGCAGTTATAGCAAAATTCATTTTTCTTTTTAATAAAAATATGGTTGGCTTTTCTCTGATTTTGCACACAATTTTTCATTGAAGCCTTCTGTGTAAGTCTTCCTTGGCCCAGATTTCCTTATAATTATGTAGACACTGGCTGGGAAATGCTTGTACATTGAGAAACATCGTCATCATATACTTGGTTCATGCAGCTTTTGAAAGAAACCCTTAATTCAATGCTTCGACGTTTCGGTTCTGATAAAAGTTTCTAGGGCTAGAGTCATTCTGGTCCCAGTTCTAATTATTGTCAGAAGGAAAACCAATGAACCAGGACACAAGAGACTTCAGCCCCAGTCCTGGCACTGGGAGCCAGCTAATCATCACCACCTCGGGCTGGTTAAAACTTACATTAGCTTCATTCTGATTCCCTGGATAAGGAGAATAATAACACACCCATGCCTAAGTATTCAATGACATAAGACGGGTAGAGGATCTTCAGGAACCATGAGAGGTTATACAGATCACTGTCACTGCTCTCTGGAAGTTTCCAGTGGAGTTGACAGCAGGTAGAAAATAGATGGTCCTGAACAATTCTGCATTCCTTTA
>JAKSZT010054568.1:7903557-7976381 GCA_026826555.1 Tolypeutes matacus
CTTGACGGGAAGGCGGATTGTGGATGTGCTTTGGAGGTGAGTTGACAAGGATTTGCTGGTGGATTAACGTGAGGGGTGAGGCAAAAGGAAAACTAAAGACTGCCCTGGTCTTACCTGAGTGCCTAGATGGATACGAACGCCATTTACTGAGACAGGGGAAGCTAGAGGAAGGAATAAGTTGTGGAGAGAAGTAGGAACCCTACTTTGGCCGAGTTCATTTTGCAATGCCTCGGAGACCTTCACCCAGCCCCACCGGCTTAGCAGCTTCCTCCCTGCTGACCCCTGATAATGACGACAAAACAAAAGCCCATGCTTCACCCTGAGACCTGCATCAACAAACAGAAAGAACAAGGCAGCTGGCAGGAGTGATGGTTTTTCAAAACTGTCCAGAACTGTATTGATGAAGACTTCTACAGTTTTGGTGTCAGAAACAATTACAATGGATTTGATTAAAAAGGAAAATCCACTGGCTCTTGAAACAGAAATGGTCCAAAAATAAATCCACACATTGCTGGATCGGGGTGCTCAAACGATGTCTCAAAAACCTGTCCCTTAGTTCAACTCCATCATGTGGGTTTTATTCTCAGGCAGAACCTCCCCTCCCCCCACCCCAATGGAATGACACAGATTGCCCAGGTCAGTACTGATTTCACTTACTATCAGCCTCGCAATGCCAGAGAGGAAGGACATCTTTTACCCAAGAGCATCAAAAAAGTCATTGGCCAGTTACAGCAGAAAGGGAGGTCGGCTTCTCACCAACTGCACTAATGAGGTGGGGGATCCCCAAAGGGCAGTAGAGAGGCTTTGAGCAGAAGCAGAGGGCACCGCTGCTGTACCAGGCTGGTACCCAGCAGCCACTAAATCTTAAGCTAATGGAAATAAGGTGATGTTTAACAGCCACAACCACAGCATATTGTTTCACAGACTTTGCAAACACTACGTAAACCTTGTGATTTCTCTAACAACAGGCATGAAAACACGAACGAGGGGATATTTAGTTTTCTACTCAAGAAAAGTGATTGCTGTTGCCACACACTAAAATGCAGCTGAAATAAACAATCAAATATAAAACCATGGCAGAAAACAGAAATGTATACCTGTAGGATTTGTGAATGTGTCACTTTTGAAATTTTGAAGCAAGAAAAAAAAAAGCAGAAAGGAAAATGTTGTCAATTTGTCTTGAGAATTCATAATTTTGGTACCACCAAACAAAAATCCAGTCAAGTGGGGAACATACGTGCATTGAGAATTCCTTCCTGACATTTATAGAGCACGTGCCGCGTCCAGGCACTAGCCTGGCTGCCGAACCAAACCGACTGCCTCCCCTCTCCAGGCAAGACCAAACTTTGATTCTTGTGCACCTAGAGAGTAAGAGAGGTTAAAGGGTCTATCAATTTCAGGGCCAGGCACTAGCCACCACGTGTTAGCCCCCTGCCCAAGATGAGTGTCTCCACCCATTGAAATCGCCGCAGGGCCCCAGAGTTGGTGCGACAACCAGCTCACCTAGGACTGGAGGCAGATGGCAAAGGGTTGTCCATGGCCTGCATCCTGCAGGGACTACCTAGGCCACCCCCTCCCAGGAGGCGAATATTCGAACCCTTTTGTTGGTTCCCTTTTAGACAAAACACAGAATGAGTGATGCGGTGCAATTACAAGTTTCTTATGCTCTAGCCTAGACACTGGTGCAGAGGGTTTTCCCTTCTCTTCCACAGCAATAGCAACTTCTCTTTCCTTATTGCAATGCAGAATGCACTGGACCTATGTACTCTTTCTTTTTCCCAAAACAAAAGACTTTGGCAAGCTTGGCTCAAGAATAAGAATGTCAGGCAATCTCAGCTGCCCCCTCTGACGAGGGAGTACCTTCACCTGAAGGCATTAGAGGGTCTCAGGCCCATGTTGGGACTTTCTCTAGGGCTTCCCACAACGCTTTCAATTACTTTCCAGTGTCTACCATGTGTCCCCAGGCATGTCACTACATTTCAACAAGTTTGTCATCCTGTACAGGAGACAGATTGTATAGTATATGGCAAAATACAGTAGGATAAATTAAATATTGGAAATATATATGAATAAAAATATATATGGATAACGAATCAAGGCCTTGCTAATGAAAAGCAGGTGACAGATGGAATGCTGGTGTTCGATTCTAAAAAGAGAAACCGCTCCGCCCAGAATGACTCATACCAAAACATCTAGATCCTGATAGATATAGATAAACCAACAAAATATATGACTAGCTCTTCCATACTTGAGGAAGTACAATCAGTAGCCACACAGAGAAAACAGTCAATTTCTAATTGTCAGAGAAATGTAAATTTAAAGTGAGGTTTTACTTGTCACTTACACAAAAATGTAAATACAAGATCCCGTGCTGGTGAGACCAGGCTGTAACCCTTTAAAAGCCTTTTTAAAAAGAATTGGACCTAATGTGAAGAGGCATATCCTCTCTTCTCATAATTCAACTACTGAGAATTTGACCAAAGGAAATCTCTTAACATATGCATCAGCATGCCCAATGGGGGATTATTTTTAATATTAAACATGGAAATAATGAATAAATAAATTATACTGTATCAACTTGTAACCTATTTTCTTGGTCATTAAGATTCTAGAAATAAAGTCTCTACAAAAATTAAGTCCACGGAAACTCTTCTATGACTTGGACCTCACAATTCTCCTATCACCGGCACAGGGTAATTGTGGGGGATTCAGTGAGCTGCCACTAGAGGGCGGGCTAACCAAGGGTAGGGCATAAGTGCAGAAGCCTTAAGAGGCTTAGGGAAGGAGGAAGAGATAGAGATGGCAGCTACAGCCACGAGAAGGACACTTCCACAGGGAATAATTTAATAATTGTCAAAGGCATCTATGCCCTAGGAAGGAAATGCCTATCCGCATACCTTGGCCTTGGCGTGCAATCTGGAATTTGTTCTATTGCTTAGTGGTTGTGTTGACGTTGTTTTCCTTTATAGACTAATTGGTTTTACTCTGCCCTCATCTTGGGGGTGCCGACAATGAAAGACAGTCGTCTCCCTGGAAAGTCAAGCTCATGCTGAGAGGGACTCTCATCTGCTAAGGACTCTTTCTAAAAGGGCACCATGGAATTCTGGGGCTGCACGGGGCCCACCAGGAGGCCAGGTATGCAGGGGGGCTGCGCTGGAGAGGGAGAGGGGCTGGCGGAGCATGCCGATGGCACAGCCGTGCCCAGAAGACTGCAACGGGGAAGAAACCCAAGGCTTTGGAAGCTAGACCCTTCTGAGAGCTGAGAGAAGCCTGCGCATGAGTCACGTAAAACTGTGTTTAATTCCAACTAGACCTTGAGTAACTGTCAAAGCTTGGGCATGTCAGTGCACCTCTCTCTCAGCCCTCACTTCCTCCTCTTTGAAAATACCCCACAGTTCTAAGAATTAGAACAATGCTGCCCCATAATTGGTCATTATTATTTTAGTCTAAAAGTCACATAATTATAAGATGAGCCATTCATGCAGGGAAGGAGGCTGCAGTTACCAGGTGCTCTCTGCAGAGAGAGTAGGTCCAGCTGGGGGCAGCTGGAGGAAAACCAGATTGGGCTTAGAGTGTATAGAAGGTAACAATACATTTTTTAAAAACCCATGGCTCTACACTACACAGTGCATCGTAAGCTAAACCACGGATATCGATCAATAGTACAATTATAAAGATGTAGTGTCAGCAGTCGTAACAAACGCTCCCTGTTGGTGGCGTGGTATGTGGGGATCCTCCATATGCATACCCCCAGCTTCTTTAAAAAGGCAAAAAAAAAAAAACCCAACCGGAGCTCAACTGCAGATCTAAACTCCGCCCTCCAATCCAGGTTTACCAACAACGAGGCTGATCTTCTGAGCCCTGACTCCTAATTTCACCTGGATAAGAATTTTGTGGAGAAGAGAGAAGGACTATCAATTCGTCCTTCTCACACACCACCGACAGGCAGTTTTTATTGCAAAGCCTGACACACGGTTAACACTAAATAATCTAGGTATTGACTGAATGAAGTCCTAAGTGCATAAATGAGAGGTGGGAAAATAGCTATCACAAAGTCCGAAAGCTTTTATGAAACCCAAAATTATCAGAAAATAATTTTTAGTACTACCCTTAGCTACTGTATTAATAAAAGGTGACGGTAATTGATGTGAAGCCAATTTTCTCACCTCACCTCCTGGCGCTATCAATGCTGGCTAAAAGCATATGTACTGACTTAACAAGCCTTTTATCCGATTTCTCCTTTACGTTCAGATTAGACACTAGTTGGGGATGGGGTCCAGTTGGTGGAGCCAGAAGGACAAGAAGAGGAGAGCTTCTGAGAAATTCACACTGAGAGGAGAGTGAGCTGTCACTGACAGCTGATAAAGAAATAAGAAAGCTGCGGTGCCAGACAGATGAGACTAAAAAGGAAACAGCTGGAAGCATCTCGTTGGATGTTCTTGAGAACAAGCATACTTATATCTCAGCATGTCTGGAGCCATGTAGTTCTCAAGACATTAAGCACTGGTCAACTTTGGTTCTCTATGAGCTACTAATAAGGATGAGAAGTGTGTAATACTCCTAGGAATTATTTCCATCATGGTTGAGATTGGGGGGGAGGGGGAAGGTTTAGAGGTTAGCATGGAAGATTCTGCTTCCTAGAATAATCGTTTAAGGGGGCATCTTAGTTCTTGTCCTCTTACTGGAAAGAACCTTCAGAGGAGAGCAGGGGCTACTATGACATTGATGAACTGAGCGGTGGCTGTTCGGTTTAACCTTAACAGTTTTACGTGTCATCAAATGGAATCTCACTTTTCCAAGCTAGCTGCGTCCAACACAGCTCATTTCAAAAGAACAGAAGTTGACAAGTCTTGCCAATTGTTGCCGTTGCTTTAATGAGTGTTTTAATTTAAGTCGGCACATTTGGCACATGGAACTCAATTCTCTTCCCAGAAGCCTAGGGCTTCCTGAAATAATGAGAAAAAGCAGGCCTACTAAATGTGGACAGAAATAAACAGCTGTTTAGGATTAAGAAGATTTTTCCAAAGGGCTTTTGGCCATTTTTTAAAAATCTCTTTTCTTTTCTCATATAGATATACATATATATGAGTTTGTGTGTGTGTATTTGTTGAACATATAAATATTGTTTAATGAAGGATGGCCATATGTATTTTTAAAAGGTTGCATAGCATTACATTTTATACAAAATGCAATGTATAAAACAATGTAAGTATTAAACATATATTGCTATCCACCCTTTTTTAGCTACATCTGCCCATTATTCACTCCACAAATATTTATTGTCTGCCTACTCTGCAGGCACTGCACTAGCCTCCTTGAGAGAAGTAGTATACCAAATATAAATAGGTATTGTAAAAAGGAAAGATGATTGGCTCTGCATGGTGAAATGAACTTGGGAAACACTGAGTTAGAGTTAGACCTTCTTTACTGCAGGGCTTTTCCGCACAGTTAATATATTACTACAGTTTGGTTCTTGGGAAGGGGGGCATGGTATGGATGCAACGTTTCCCAGACTTATTAGATCATGGATCATTGTTCCCCTGAGGAGCATTTTGAGACCAAGCTTTGGCAGGCCTCCCATTGGGAATTGGGAAACCACGCTGCAAAAGATGCCAAGACGATGAGGCCACAGAATTCACCCAAAGGAAGCTCACGCTCAGAGCAGATGATGGGACCAGGACACAAATAACTACCGTAAGAACACTGCAAATATTCGGAAGTATGGGCAAAATTATAAGCCCGCCACATGGTAATGTTTATTAAACACCTATCTCAATGAACTGAGTAGCTATTTTCTCAAGTATGTATTAAAAGTTTTCTTTTTTTTAAACTACCATTGACTCTTTCTGCCAAGCACTTTACAAATATGATCTTTAATCCCCCAGAAACTATGCTAAAAGGGAATTATTATCCTTATTTTATCTGAGACATCTCGAAAATATGAGTGTCCTGCCCAATATTAGACATCTCCTCCAGGGAAGACCTGACTCCAAAGCTGGAGCTCTACCCACTTTGTCTATCAAAAGGTTTGCATTTTTCTCTAAAGTATACCTATATATAATTGAAGAGTTATTGAATTAGTTACAAATGCAAAAATACCAAGCAATAATATTGAACCATTCAGGCAGGGCCAAGAGAAAATTCCTTTGTTCTAATTTTTTATGATTTAAAAAAAAAAAAAAAAAAAAACAATAAAAATGAAAAACCTTTAAGATCTGTATTCCAAGAAAATGCCAAAACAGCCAAAAAAAAATTAAGACCATAATAGTGATATTGATATAGTTGTATTCAGCTGGTAGGGAGAAAGAGGGTAAAATGCAGACACCACAGGCAGCCTAGAAACACGTGCAGTTGCCTTTCCAAATCTTGATCAACTTTTTTCTATTTTTCACATTTATGGTTTGCTTGTTTTTAGAAACCAGCATCATGTATAAGTTCGAAGTATGCCTATGTTGTTTCTGCTTATTCTCAAACAGAATAATTCATAAGATAACCTAAACCTGTTGATACATAAACCTGTCGATTTTATGTATTACTCGTGCCCATTTGCTTCTACGAGGTCAGAATTCCAATCATTTTGCTCATCAGGAGTTGAGAACCTGCAGGCTAAAGGATCCCAACCATTCAAAAGTAGCGCTTCAGTTTCCACGTAGCTCCCTATCGAGTCTGGTCGAGTAAGTTTGTAATGAAAGAAGAGAGGAGAAAGTTAGGCTTTCGGCATGGAGAGACAAATGCAATTCAGTAGCTTTTGTTGAATGCAAATTAAAAATGCCCCTTCAAAACTAGATTTACAACATGTTTATATGTCCTGCAGAGGCATTGTTGAAGATTTTCTCTGGGAATGTATGGACCTTTGGCCAAAAAAAAAAAATAATAATCCTAAGAAGAAGAGACCACAATTTCAGGCTAATGCTTCAAATACACACACATACGCACAGGAACACAAAATCCTCTCAAAGATGTTAGACTTCGAATTTCCTACCACATCCAAGGATATTTTTATGGTTTTTCATGTAGCCTAAATGCCAGTTTTTAAAACCAAAGCCAATCCTGAAATCTTGCAAAGAAATATTCTAAAAGAAATCGATCTGTAATCAATACCATCCGGTGATGGTTGTGGCTGAAAGACAGGGAGCTAAAGAGAAATAAATTTGGTCTGAAAATTTGCTAGGATAACAAATTACCATATTCTCCAGAAACTTCAGTGACAATTAGCAATCTATCCTTGATCCAGGGGAGACAAATGCATTGCAGCTGCTTTATACACGTTTGAATCCATGTTCATTAAAATGAGTTAGGTACTTTAAATCTGCTTATGCCATGATAGCAAACCGATTTTTTCCTCTCTCTAAATGTAAAGGCTGATATAAAATTCTTGCAAACTCTAGCTTAGGCAATAGAGATCCTGACTGACTCCACTGCAGCCTAAATCCCTTCTACATTCAGCTTCAGTTGGAGAATATTTACAATCCCAATTTCAGCCAATGGGTGGCATTGTGCAGCCTGTGGTTTGTGCAGAGGAAAACTTCGTCTGGGGAGTGTCAACACTTTTCCTCTCTCCCAGTTCATTTTGCTACTAAATAAAGGCTCAACCCATCACAAAGAGCATGCTCCAAGGTTCACCGGCAACTTTACTTCTTCCAGAAAGCTGCCTTCTCCTCTAAAGCTGTGTTCTCCCTTCGAATTCTTGTGTTTCTTTCTTTTTTTTTTTTTTTTTTTTTTCTGAGACTTATTTAATGCTTGGCATCTTATTCTCAAAACGTTTCACGGGTACCAGTTGTGACCTCCAGCCTAAATGGACACTCGCAATCCCATCCCCTGATTCGTCACTGGAATCCTCCACGACACCCAGCACTTTCCTGTCTGCAGAGGAGCCCTCCGTGGCTGCGCTTTGGTTGATTCCGTATCCCCAGTTCCCTGCCACCACCAGCGGCCACCCCCAGGAGCCCCGCTTCCCTAACGCCCTCACACACACACACCAAGGCAGTCTAGCTCCAGAAGGCGTTGTCCCTCCACTTTCTGTCCAGGACCTAAGCTGGATTGGGGGAGCCTGGGTCGCAGGGTACGGTTCAAGTGCTTATCGCTGGACACCCATAAATACTTGGCATCTGCTGTTCTGAATTCTACGGAGCTCCTGCTTTGGATCCAGACCCTGGTTTTCATTTCAAAGGCAAACAGCTCAGAAAAACACTGAACCAGGACCTACTGTTTGGACATCTTAAATCTCCCCAGGCAGGCTGTGTAAACGCCGCAGCCTAGCTTACCTGGTGGGCTTCCTTCCAACCCGGAGTTGACTTTTTCTGATTGTTAGTAATTTAAGAGAAATTTACCACTTGCTGGGAGAACAACCACCACCACAAAAAGGGCCCAAATCATTTGAACGGCAGCCTTCTGGTTCTGCAGAAGTAATAAATCTGACCCAAACAAAGCTCAAGCACTAGAGATCCAAGAGTCACCCCAACTTTAGAACCTTGGGCCTCCAAAATCTCTCTTCTGGGCTGTGTTCCAAGGGCCCACCACAGACCACCCAGTAAAGGACAAGAAAGGGAGAGCAGAAGGCAAGTCCCTGGGGAATGAGCCCCCGCCGCCCGTGGCGCCCTGCAGAAATGGTGCCCCGTGCTCCTTAAGGGCGGGCACTGCTTCAAGTTCCTCACGGACGTTAACTCTTTTAGACTTCATGATAAGCCTGCGCAGAAGGCGATGTTGCAATTGAGGGAACTGAGGCACAGAAAAGTGAAGGCAGTTGCCCAAAGTCACACAGCTGGTAAATACCAAAGCTTAGATACGAGCCAGGCAGGGTCCCTCCCGCCAGGCCATGTGGGGCCGATAAATCCACGGGGTCTGGACTAATCCTATTACGACCACCCCACGAGCGGACGGTTTTTGGTTGAGCTCTGCATTTGAAGTCGTTTCCAGTTGGCGCAGCGGGAAGTTCTGACTTGCGCAGCAGGACAGCACTCACTGGTCCAGTCAGACTCTCTGCCGCACAGCCAGCGAACGAGGACACGGTGTGGACCCGGGGCCCAGCCCTCCTCACAGACCCACTGCTCTCCACCCACCCCAGGGCTTGTCTGTCCTGGTAGGGATTTGCACAGAGCCAGCCACAGGCTCTGAGCCACTTGCCCTCCTTTCCATGCACAGATGCATGTTGGCAGTGCTAGGTTTCTTCTCTTGACAAGTGGCATCAGAATCCATCTGGCAAATCAGTGTTTTAGTCAATTACCATCGAAACCGCTCTTATCTTCTTCTCTTCCCATATTCAAAATGTTGCTAAATGACGGCAATTTAATCTCCTATCTCTTCCACTCTTACCCTCAATTCTGGCTCCTTCGTTTACTCGCCGTGCGATGTGGGCCAAGTTAACCTCTCTAAATCTGTTTCTTTGGAGATAAGATTTGGGAAAATAATAATTCCTTACACCGCTGACGTTACAATTAAATGACAGTGCACACAAAGGACTAAGTTCGGTGTGCTATTGGTGATGATGGAGGATCTAAAGGACTTGGTCTCATATTTTACTTATTTATTTAACACACTTTGAAATATCACTTATGTGCCCTGCACTGCTCCAAGCATATCGTAACTACTTATAGTATTGTAACTCACTAAACTCATCCCATGAGGTAGGTACTAGTATCCTCATTTTATAAATAAAGACGCTAAGGCCCAGAAATTTTCAGTGATTCACCAAGGTCACGTGGTAAGAAATGGGGCACCGGATTCAAACCTGGGCAGTCGGGCTCCAGAATCCATCTCCAGGCACCAAGCTCTGAGTAAACCATAATTATTATTAATCACTCAGTAAGTGGCAGCATTTTTACTGCCACTATTATTATAGATGAGAAAACGGAAATCTAGAGGCACCAAAATAGCAGCGAGGCTAGAAATAAATCCTGGGTGCAACGCTGCCCAGTCCACTGCCCTTTCCACTGGGCTGCTCCATCTCCCACTAAGAGGAGAATTACACAAAGAGGTGGCAGGATTATGTATCTTCTGACAAATGAGATCGTTCCTGCAATACATCAGGTGTTATTATAATGGAGAAAAAGAACATTTTCCTGTAACAGACTCTGTGCGTAAAGCAGAAAAAGAGTGAGTGAAGCTCTCCTCATTTGAACACTACACAAGTTCAACGTTTCCATGTAAATTGTATAAAAACATCACTATCGTGATTCAATTTATGAAGTACGTTAGTGAACCCAGTAGGGGTTGGTGCCTGCAGAGGACTGGGAAATGTGCTCTGGAGAAGACACTGCAGTTTTGGAAGTTTCTGTTGGATCTCAGATTTCTCAGAGGCTGTGGCTTTAACAGTGTAGCTGCCTCCTTGGGATCGAGGCAGAGCTCCCAAGGCCAAGCCAAGCCGCCCGGGTCAGCACTCTCACAGGAGGTCACTTCCCCCTGCTACAGAGGAACCGCTCCTCCTCGGAGGCTCACTCAGACCAGGACTGGCAAACTTACTGTAAACATTTTAGGCTTTACAAGCCATACAGAGTCTGTCACAACTACTCAACAATGCCCTTGTAGCAAAGCTTTTGCTGTGTAGATGTAAGCGAATGAGAGTGGCTGTGTTCCAATAAAACTTTATTTACCAAATAAACAGCTGATTTGGCCCACAGGCCATAGATTGCTGGTCCTGGCATAACTCTCCTTCCAGTTGGCTCCATGCCCAGAGTTCCTGATCCTGCCTCCAGACTCACCAGGGGCTTCCTCACGGGCCTCCCCATCATCAGTCTGAGCTTCCTCTCCTTCTCCTTCCCAACCACCGCCATCTTCCAGGGGCACCTCGCCATCCACGTGCAGGAACTATCCAACACCTCCATCTCCCTGTTCCTCGATCTGCTTCCTGCTCACCTTAGACACCCGTGTCTACAGTACTGTCAGCAGCCGGAGTGTGGCTGGAAAACATTTCTAAGGAATATGGTTGAAACAATAAGTAGATTGGAAGTCAAATGGAAGAGTTCAATTCAGAACACAGCACCCAGCCCCAGGACTGCGCGAAGCGAGGAGATCAGGTTGCCGTGCTACCAAACATCCTCTGGTGACAGCAATGACTGGCTTGGAGCTCTGCTGCGGCAGTAACTTTGCAATCATCTAAGTCAAATGAATCTAGAAGCTCACCTCCAAAAGCCATTGCCCTCTCACCCATAATTAAGAGCCTTAAAAATGTTCGTAGACTCAGACTCAGGAATTTCATTTCTGAGAATCTATCTTAAGGAAGTAAACAGAGATGCAGACAAACATTTCTATGTGCAGATGTTCATCAATGTAACAGTGAAAGCTGAAACACAGGAAAGTGTCCTACCTCAGGGAACAGCTAGAAAATCACAGAACATACATCTAGCGGAACACAAAAAAAATAGGCATAGATAAAGATGGAAATCTAGTTAGTATGTACTTGTATGAGCCTGGAGAAAAGTCCAGGACAGTTACTAAATTGGTTACCTGGGGAAGGGTGATGGAAATAGAGGGAGTGGAGGTGGCGAACAGTGTAGCAAAGGATAGGCCGGAAGAAAAAAAAAATCTGTACTTAAAAATGTAAATATGACGTCTTTGGTATATTTATGTAAAATTTTGTATATGTATGAAAATTTCTAAAGAAAAGTCACAAAAGAAAAGGAGTGTAAAAAAAAAACATATTAAAGGCAAATAATTGTTGCCCTGTGTTGGAATTGTAGTGTTTTTTTGTCCACAGTCTTTGTACTTCCCAAATTTTTGACAATGAGCATCTATCATGCTGATGTTAGAGGTAGAAATGAATAAAAGAAAAATAAGTGAACTCAGTGAAGCTAAAATTAACCACATTTGGAATTATCTCCAAGAAAACACAACTTTTAAACTGTTTATAACTGATATTCCATAGAAATAGTGCTGACATCTTCCAGAAGTTCTATAATTTCATGTTCTTATGCTGAGCAACAAATTTACAAGAATACAGATTCTAAAATAAACAAAAACCTTTTTAATTTCCATTTTAAAAAACACGTCTGGATAAAAGCAGATTTAAGGAAGAGAAGAGAAACCCCAATTCTTGGCAGATGCTACACTTTTCAGCTGGAATCCAACCAGCCACCCGTCCCCTTCTCTCAGACAACCATTGACTCAGTTCTCTGAGCCACAGTCAGAGGCGGTGGGTGGGTGGGAAGTCTTCGCCTGGGGCAGCCGGGCAGCCCCCGCTGGCAGATAGTGCTGCTTCTGTGTCAGCTTGATCAGGGACCAACACCCTAGCCAGGCAGCTCTGCTCCCTGGAGAAGCTGAAGGCAGTTCCAGAAAGGAGGCAGGGTAACTGGGATTCAGACAGGTCCAGATTCCTGCCCTTCCTAAAACACTCTAGCTCCCAAGTGTGCTCTCCAGAGGCGCATCATTACCTGGAACTTGTTAGCAAAGCGAGTTCTCCAGCCCCACCCAGAGAGAAGGAATCCGAAACTCTGGAGGCAGACCCCGTGGCTCTGTGTTTTGAGCCCTGCTGAAGATTCTGTTGCATGCTCAAGTGGGGGAACCGCAGGTCTAGCTGAGTGGCTCTGGACAGTTACCTAACCTCTCCTAAACCACAGTTTTTTCTCACCAGCAAATTAAAGATAATAAAATCTAACCCGGAAGCTTTGTACGGATCAATGAGAATATGGATGCAAAACACACTGCACAGAGCAGAGGCTCAATGAATTATATAATCATCTTCTTCCTCGGGCTTCTTGAAAAAAAAGTACACCTTCCTTTTGCAGCTTTTCATCTTTTTCCCTTTTATACACTTAATTCTTGCCTGAAGGAACAATAAATGAGCGTGTCTGCTAGATGGAACAATATAATATATTGGATGTAGATAAGCAGAACATCATGCTGAAAAGTTTTGTTTTACAAAATAAAGCAGTATGGTGAGGTAGAAAAGACCCTGGACTAAGAAGGCGGAAACGTGCATTCTAGCCCTACTCTGTGTCTGTCCTTCCTGTAAGAGTGTGGAGTGAGAGAAGCAGCAGAGGATTCAGAACCAGGAGACCCAAGGCTCAAACTGTACCTGCCCTGTGACACGGACCTGCCTGGCTCCCACCTGCATGCTCCCCCACCTCTCAGGATGCTGCGGTGGCAACGCCCCCCTTGTACCCAGGTGAGCTCATCTTGCCATTAGGTTAGCAAGCCTGACTCTTAGTCAAGAAGACAATGGGCAGCTTCCACCAAGAAAGGCGAGGAACTGGGAGGTACTATTCCCTGTACTCCTCCTTCTGAGGAGAGGAGTCTTAATCTCCACTCCCGCCCTCCCACGCCTGCCTGTGTGTCAACCAACTGCACACACAGCATGCCCACAATCCTCTAGCGCTGCCAGCCGCTGGAGCACGCCAGGCCCTCTCCCAGCTTGCTGGCAACCACAAGGGCAATTGCAGCCCCAGCTCGGATCAACCAGTGAAACCCATGCCCGCAGTTTTCTGCTCCGTAGCTCCTCGGTAACTGGACCGGGGCCCCAGCACTGAGCACTGATCACTACGTACTCGTGATGAGAAACCGGGGTGCTCGGTGAGAGTGCTCACAGTTAGGCAAGCCCCTGCGCCCCCTCCGTGCCATGTGAATAGGATTCTGTGGGAACAACAGTCTTTATGGAAAAAATGACCCATCGCCTCTCTATTGACAAATGGTCGAGAATGTCTTTACTTCCAGCAAACCCATAAAGAGGCCCAAAGTGGTAAGAACATTCCTTAGCATCTGGGCAGGGCTCAGGCGAAAAGGCAGGGGCCGTCACGACCACCTCCGTCTGGGATCTCGTGCCTGGCGCTCTTTCTTGCCAAACAGGGATGATGGAGCCTTGCAGGGCGGCTGTGAAAGAGACACAGTGCTCGGCACAAGGCTTGTGAGCGACACACGCCACCTCCCTTGCACCTTCCTCCCCGGTTTGAGAGTCTCCTCTGGGTAGAGCAGGGTCACGTGAATGCTTGCGTTGACCTCTGGGACCCCACGTGCTCTAAGCAGCTTCGGGGGCCTCGTCTGTGGCAGCTGCTCATTCATTCCCTTCGCTCTCGCCAGACCCAACCCACAGCTCCTTCACCGGCGCCAGCCAACCGCACCTGTCTCCCAGAACCTAGGCTGACTTCTGAGTCAGCCTGACCCCACTGTCTTTCCCTCCCGCTCTTCCCTGCACAAATCTTCTAGTCCCTGAAATATTGGAAAAGGGAGAGGGAAGGCTCCCACTTCCATCCCTTTTACCTATATCATGAAACGTCAACAGACTTGAGTACATCGATGGCCTGGCTAGCGGTTTGTTGGGTTCTTGCTTTGTTGTCCTTTCTTCCCTCTTTCTGCTGCTAACTCGGGCTATCTATCATTTCTGAGCCTGATAGCACACACTTGCACACGGGGACGACTGCAAGAAGCAGACTACTTGCGCTGTTGAGTTGTGTAAACGATCTCTGAGCCGAGCTTTCTAGCTCCCAGAGCTTCACCCTCATCTGTCCTCACAAAGAGCCTCAATAGATGCTGAGTGCTCCCTGGGTGCCAGGAACTGAGCTAGGCCTCCACACAGATTTCCTGGGAGCCTAAATCCTACCACCTAAATAGTACTGTTCTCATTTTAAGGACAGGGTCATTAAAAGACTTGTCCACAACCAGTAAATGCAAAGCTTGATGCTATGGAGGAAAAGTCTAGACTGACCGCCACCGGCCAAGGTGGCCCCAGCACTTGGAAATCCTCTCCCAGGGCCTCAGCTTCTGCCTCTGACCTTGGTCAAGGTCATCTACAGTCCCTTCCACAATCAGAGCCCCACAGCTAGAATTCCATCGTGATATAAACATGTGAACACAGAAGGAAAAAGGAAAATAAGTCACAGATACTTCAAGGACTTTTAGAAAATCTTTGCTATGCACTAGTGGAGCTAGAAGACAAATGATTATCCAGCATCTTCCTCCTGGATGCAGAGACAACGGGAGTGTTTAAAGCAATAGGAAAATGAAAAGAAGGGAGTTTGAGGGTCGGAGCGTTCAGACTAGAGGAAGCAAGATGGTCACTAATGACAGGAAAGACCCTATCAGGTCAGGGACAGCCTGCTCCCCCACCCCAGCTTCTAGAACCTTCCTGAGCATCAATGCCCTCGTCTGAGAGCCAGAAGCAAAGAGAGATGTCCACCTGGGTCTTTGTGTGCCCATAAACAGACACACCCACCCACACACAAGCACATTAGTTCCAGGTACAGATTTCACATGAACAAGTCATTGGCATCACTTCCTAGGGACGTTTTACAAATGTGCATAAGATGCACTGCTAGATGGTCAGTGGGACAGAGCACCCCTTTGTGTAGCTGTCCGTACCAGCAGGAACTTGGCTCTGTCACAAGAAGGGTTCAGCCATGGCTGGAGTCGCCCCCAGCTGCCCAGGCCACAGACATGTGCACCTGCCTTCGCTGGCTGTGGGATGGAGTAGGAAATGGGAAGTGTGTAACCCACCCTGCAAACCAGGGCTGGCAGAGCCGACAGGGGCCAGGCAAAGTTCGCATTAAAAATACCACCAAGAAAAACTGGGCTGCACCAGGTGTTCCTGTTTCCTCATCCACAGAGTGGAAGTAGCGCTGGGCGATCCCTAAGGGCCCTTGGGCAGCCCTCCTGGAATTCTACCTGCAGCAGCAGTTTAAAGCTCTAACAGAATATGAGAATGATGGGGGGCAGGCTTTAAAAGATGCCACCCGTGCCCTAGACCAACTAATCAGCTTTTCTAGGGGTGGTCCCGGGGAATTTCAGCCTTTCTAGGCGATTCTTACACCTGGCATTTCACCATGCAGGAAACCATATAACAAAACTATTGCTCCGAGTAGGCAGGAGATTAGCTACAATCCTGAGGACAGCCACTAGCTTTGCACTCAAGATGTCTTTGTAATAATCTGGAGCAGAGGTGACTTCTTCGGGAAGTTGTCCCTGCCTCCCCCAGGCTGAGCTCAGGCCCCAGCTCACCTGTTTCCTCCTGCAGTGGGGTCCTGTGGCTGCCACAACAGGTCACCATAAACCTGATGCCTTAAAACAACAGAAATTCATTCTCTCACAGAACATTCTTTAGAGGTTAGAAATCCAAACTCAAGGTCTCTGCAGGGCCGTGGACTCTCCGGTGGCTCCAGGGAAGAATTCTTCCTTGCCTCTTCTCCTGTGGGTTTCTTGTGGCTTCTGGAATTCCTTGGTATTTCCTGGCTGGTAGCTGCACCACTCCAGGCTCTATCCCTGTGTGGCTCTGCTGTATTTCCTCTCCTTCTCTTACAAGGACACTAGGATACTGGATTAGAGGCCCGCCCTTCTCCAGTATAAACTCATCTTAGCTAATTACATCCACAATGACCCTATTTCCAAATAAGTCACATTCTGAGATGCTGAGGATTAGGACTTCAGCAATCTTTTGAGGAACACAACTCAACCCAGAATACGTAGCATTTCCCACATGATCTTCTAATTGCCTCTTTATTGGTGCATCTTCCCCATGAGACTATGTGCTCCCTCAGCAGAGGATCTGCATCTTAGTCATCACCCTCACACTAAGACCTAGTGAATGCTTTTCATGAATGAATGTGGGGAGGGAGGGAGGGAGGGAGGGAGGGGAAGGGAATGGGGAGGAAGAGAGTCAAGATGGAAGAATGGTCTATTTGTCATCTTTGAGGTTAAATATGCTTAACTTTATTACCATGTTTGACAGAGTCCTAATTTGACATCAAAGTTTAGAAGATAGTGAGTCCTGCTTACTTCTTCTAAAGACTATGCCTTCTAGCAAAGATACTTTAAAACACAAATGAGACAAACAGTGCCCAAGGCTTCAGACGGTTCTTCCTGAGAAACCATAGCTTTCTCCTTTGGAATTAGAAGGAATTCTCATAGAGTTATAAACCTTTAATCAAATCTATTCATGGCCTTATATCTTCTTTTTCTTCTAAAACTCAGACTCCACTAACACAGGTCAGATATTATTCTCATTTTGCAGGAAACTTAAATGCATATTTACCGAATATCAACTATGTTTCATGTTTTGAGTTTTGGGGGTTAAATAGAGGGCCCCTGCCTTAAAGGAAATTTATTCTAACATGGGAGATAAAAGAGTGGTAGCTAAACTGTTCTTGTGTCAGAAGGATATAATTTCTGCATTTAAAAAGCTATAAAGTGTGATATGATAGTATGTTAGAATGGAGCAAATGGTCAGAAAACCATGAGCAGAGTCAGGCTTTGATAGTACGGATGTGGAGGAGAGCATTCTAAATGGAGAAAAATAAAGGCAAGAGTAAAGGCTTGGAGGTGGGGATTCCCCAAATCAGGAAATAATGACCATCCGTTTCCCTGAAAGATGGAATAGCAGGGCGGTATGATGAGGAAAGCGTTCAGATCAGATCTCCAAGGGCCTTGAATGCTAAACTTCTCCGTTTGGCATTAACTGTTAGGCTACTGGGAGCCATAGAGTATTTTTGAGCAAGTTTTATGACTGAAGCAAAACTGTAGAAAGATTAGTCTCCTAAGAAAATCCAGGGTAAATGGATCAAAGGAAATATTGGAAGTAGGAAAATGAGTATGAGAGATGGACTCAATTGTGGTGTTGAGAAGGCGAAGAAGAAAGCAGGGGTCAGAGCACATGACAAAGGACTGATGGACATTTCCAATTCTGGATGGCATCTTAGGACAAGCATCTGCCTCCCTAAGTTCTCCAAATATAAAACTAAATGAATAATCCTTTAGGAGCAAAGAGATCTGAAGAGGAAGGAAACCTGCCAATCAAACAAATAAACCGACACCAACTCCCTGGAACAAAACCCGTTCCTATGCATAATTATGAACTCGCCCGTTTAAGCTTCCCTGTCATTAGAAGAAAACCAACAACATGAAAAAGTAAGATCGATGACAACAGAGAGAATCACTGATGCCATGAAAGAAAGATAATGCAGGGCAGAGGAAATAAAACACCACCTTAAATAGAAGACTCAGAGAATTTCAGGGAAATATTACAGGTCATTATAAACTTGTAACAGAGCAAAAGAAAGAACACTTAGAAATTAAATATCATGTCAAGAAAGTCTCCTAGAAAATAGAGCAGAAAGAAAAAAAATTTAAAATTGAGAAAAAGAAAAGACCTAGAAGATCAGTTGTGGAGGTCGTGACCAGTTAGGATTGAGGCAGGGAGGCTGAGCTACTGTGAATTACGGGATAAGGGATTTGCTATGGGGATTAAGTCTTACACAGTTGTAGGAAATGCTGGGGAAGTTAAGATCTAGGAGAACTGGAAGATGAGAGCAGTCACCCACCAGCCACTCTGAAGAGCCAAGCGCCCAGCTGCTGCTGTGGGACTGCAACGGGAAGGCATGGGGGCAAGTGTGCCTCTGCCAAGCTCCCACTTCCGTGGGTCTGTTACCACCTGTCTGTCTGGAGATGGGCCTGGGACTGCTGTTGTCAACTGGATGAGGAGCAGAAGGCAGCAAGGGCCGGCTGGAGCTCCCCGTCCCGTGTGTCTGTCTGTCACTAAGCACAGCGACCCTCAGAGAGCCAGGTCTGCTCCACCTTGATCTTCCAAATCTCACCCACATTCCTCTCTTGGCCAAATCCAAATCAGAACCTACAGGGAAAAGGAGTCATGCCAACCCCACAGAGGTCCAGCATCTGACAAATAAAAGTTTGGAAGAGAAAGAATATGGAAAACAGAGTGGAGAAAATTATCAATTACAGTAAAAAGGGGAAAAAAGAGAGACACAGATATTCACATCTAAAAGGTACAACAAAGGCCAAGCAGGTTGTAGTAAAAAAAGATGCCCTCTTAACAAGGTGGTCGAGAGGATGCAGAGATGCAGGTCTTCGTGAAGACCCTGACGGGCGAGACAATCACCTTCGAGGTCGAACCCAGAGACACCATCGAGAATGTCGAGGCCAAGATCCAAGACGAGGAGGGCATCCGCCTGACCAGCAGCATCCAGTTTTGCTGGCAAACAGCTGGAGGACGGCCGCACTCTCTCAGACAGCAGCCAGGAAGAGTCCACGCAGGGCGCTGCGTCTCCGGGGCGGCCTCACTGAGCCTTCCCTCTGCCAGCTCGCCCAGAAGTACAACCGTGACAAGATGATCTGCCCCAAGAGTTCTGCTCGCCTGCACCCCCGTGCCACCAACTGCCACAAGAAGTGCGGCATCACCAACAACCTGCACCCCAAGAAGAAGGCAAATAGGACCTTCTCTTCACGGCCTCGTGGCCTCCCATGGGCAGCCATGGCCTTGACACCTCAATAACGTTCCCCTTCGGTCGGCTGAAAAAAAAAAAAAAAGATGCCCATCTCAAACATCTATGTGGGATTTCAAGCCACAAATGATAATCACATTACCCCCTAAATATTTCCAGAAAGAAAAAATAACTAAAAATGAGACTCCCTCTCATCAAATGTCTTATCAGAAATGCTAAAGGGCCAGAAGACAGGAGGGTGATGCGGTTCCCAGGCTAAATGACTTGGAACCTAGGGTTCTAGACCCCAACCTAGAGCACAGGCCCAATAAAGTCATTTAGGACCCACTCTCAGTATGCTCATTTTCACTGCACCCTTTTGAGGACGGTACCTGAGGACATTTCCTAATATAACAGGATGAAAGCCAAAAAGGAAGAGGATGGGGGATACTTGAAATGGGTGTCTAACTCGTGCCAATGTCAGGTGTCAGAGAAAAACATTCCAAGTCTGCAGCTGGACTAGGAAACCATCCGTTCATATCAAAACAGAGCGTCCGCAGCCTCCATCTTCTCAAAGAATGGACAGATCCTGAGCAACGGGCAGAATGATCAAAGCCATGGATTATTTAATGGAAGATTGAAGAAAGCATATTTCTTCTCTTAACAATAACAAGAAAACAAAGGCAATAGTAAAATATAGGTAAAAGAAAACTGGAAAAGCCATTGTTCAAACATGAAGCAAACTAGAATTAATAGATTGGAATAAAAGTGGATCCATTTAACCTAGATGTGAGATATATTTTCCTTTAAGAAACAAATGGGTCCTGGAGAAGGAAACATAACCTCAGCCCATTATTTGTTCTGATTGAGCAACAGTAAGGTAAAAATATAAGTGTATTAGTTATGTCTGTTTTTGTTTAGGTATATTATGTAAAGATACAAAGATGATCAAAGAAATAACTAAAACAATAATTATCAAATATTGGGAAAGGAAAGAAGGAAAACATACACATGCATTGTGTATACTCACCTTTCCTAGAAAGGGATAAATAGATATTTCTTACCTAAACTTTTGAAAGTATAGTACCAGGCACATGGAAATAGCTCCATAAATATTTGTTAGTGAATGAATTATTCAAGAAATAGTGGTAGAAGTATATTATTTAGAATGAGGGACAAAATCATTAAAATATTAAAAATGGAAATAATTCCCCTTTCCTGGTTCTGAGAAGTAGAACTGGAAGAGGAGAGGCGTGTGGTTGTGTTTCCCTGCAAGCACATCTCTGCTAGTATCTGTCACAATGGATGTGTTTTACTTTGGCTTAAAGAAATTAAGGGAGGTGATTTTGATAGTTATACTGTGGTTATGCAACATATTTCTTTGGTTTTAGGAAATACACACTCAAGTAAAAGAGCATCATATCTGTAACTTTCTCATAAACTTAGAAAAATATGGTGTAGGGGGAGGACACATACAAGCAAATGGGGTGAAGTGTCTTTTCCAGGAATTCTTTGTATTATTCTTTTTTTTTTTAACTTAGTCCACATAGCCATTGTATTTGCATATAACCAACCAACCAACAAAAACAATAGGTAATATTATTATCTCATTGCTTGTTATCATTACAAGAGTTTCAAATGTGGGATGGCTTGATCTAAGTCTCCGTCTTGTACTATTCTTATAACTTTTCTTTAAGCCCAAAATAATGTGAAAATAAGGAATAATCACAAAAATAAAAACTAAAAGAGAAATCATTTTAAAAGTATGTTATAGGGTGTAGTAATATTTTCACTTCTTGTTAAAATATATTTAAGGAAAAGATATATTTTAGGAAAAGATGTAACACCTTTATATATACTTAAGTTTTATAAAATAATCCAAAAATATTAAAACTTATAGCATAGCCTTTAGTTATGCATGGAGGAAGTCTTGAATTTCTCTGTACATTTGCAAATTCTGAGATAGAAATGATAAAATACATATAATACATATTAAATGTGTGCGAAGAATGCAAAATATTTCTAGTTTAGATCTGTATTGATTTACATTTCAGGACCTTCAGTAGTTTAATGACTTTTTCATTATTAAGTTTCATTTTCCTGTGGAAAATGTATCAGAACAAATTAAGTAATTTAAACATATAGAGCATGCACCAAAAGTAAATAAATTGTTGTAGAAAGGCCACGTATGTCAAAATGGCAAAAATGTGATGTTCATAATAATTTGGAAGTGGCTGTGTAGCCTGTATGTATCAAAGATTACATGTGCTTTCCTGGAAAAAAAAATATATAGTTAATAGAGATAGTAGATTGGGGGATCTGTGAAAGTAGATTATAAAAGATAGACACTGTGATAACTATTGAAGGAAGGGAGAGAAAGAGTGCAAAATGATATGTAGTTTCACGATGGGGCTAATAATAGAAATGGACACCTCAGGAGGAGGAGGTAGTTTGGAAAACAGAGATGCTAAATTCACTTTGGGACCTTTAGTGTTAGAGATATCCATGGAACATCCATGTGAGATATACAACAGTCAGATGTAAATTCAGGCCTTGTGCTTAGGAGAGAGTTGGGACTGGAGAGAGAAATCTAAGAATCTCCCACATAGATACAATAATTGTAATTGTGAAAGAAAAGATGAATGAAGACGAGGCCAGAGAGCAGGAAGCTCCAGGAGCCTAGGCTTTAGGAGACAGAAAGAGGAAGAAAGGAGAAGGAAAGGAGATGGTGGAGAGGTAGAAAGAGGATAGCATGATAACCTAGAGGCCATCCAAGGGATGACACAGCAGAGGGGCACGGAGCCCGAGGATAGAGGAAAGGCTAATGGCTTTACGGAATAGAAAAGTCTGGTCAGCTTTGGAGTGAGCTGAGTAACAGAAAGGGGCAGCCAGACTGTGCGTGTGATGGAATGAATGAGGATGGGGAAAGCAAGGCAGGGAGAAGGCTGATGGTGGAAAACATCATGGGGTGCTCTAGGATGGAGCACAAGGCCGAGTCTGGTGCAGATCTGGGATTAGAGCCTGGGCTTCCAGAACGCCTTCTCCTTCCATGTCCACCCTGCTCCTAATCCACCTCAGGAGTGGGAAGAGTTAAGACAGAGCCATTGTGCCTGACGCATCCTGACGCACACTCCCACTTCTGGGAGCCTTCCCCACTCAGCGACCCCATCTCCACACAGCTTCAAGGCCTTTCAGTGGTAAGTAGGGAGCACAATTCTGTAGGCAAATTGAATGTTGCTGTGATATCAAAAATTGGTGAATTTCCCAGAAAACATTTTCAGCATTTCTCCATTTATTTCTCCACCTAGAAACAGCGACCCACTTAATATGAGCAAATATTCTCACCAAACCTATTTCTTTTGACCCTAACTCGAGATCTCATCGTTTATTTCCCCTCTAAAAGCTCTTAGAGATTTTCTGAGAATGGTTAAATTTATTACTAGAAATTTTTTCATCGTGGGAAGTAGTAATGTAAAACAAATTCAGTTGAAGTACTAAAGAAAATGCTACTGCTGACATATTAAAGACTGTGCTTTATTTTATACCTTCCTAAATGACTCGAGTTTTCTCATTCGTTTTTTGTTTTTGTTTTTTTAAGAGGTATCGGGGATTGAACCTGGGACCTCGTACCTGCAAAGCAGGTGTTCATCCACTGAGCTACACCCACTCTGCTCTAATTAGTATTTGTAAAAAACTGTATTTAGCAAATGATTTTGTCTTCTGGACATAAAAATTGATAAAAAAAATGAAATTTAGAATTATGCCCCATCTACGTAGAATGTAATCTAGTATTGCAAAAATATCTCAGTTGTGTCATCATGAAGGTCCTGGCAGAGAAGCATTGAAAATGAAAACAAGCAGACTCAAGTTCCGTCAATAATGCTTTTAAAACACTGTGTAATTTAAATCCTGTCCTTGAGGAAGCTACTTGTTCCGTTTAAAGATAGAGAGGGTCATTACAAGGAATGTGACTGCAAATCTTCAGGGAAAAAATTCTTGTCACATACTTGAAGCTTTTTGTCCCCAAGCTAACCTTTGCTCCATGTTCTCTGCTCTGTTTTTGCCTCAGGCTCTGACCCAGGGGGAAACATAGATCAAAAAAGTGTTTTTTATATATAGATATATAAAATTTTCAAATCTTCTCTTATCCTTTACTGTCCCAGTTGTAGGCCTAAGGAAATAAAATCAGACCATGGCTGTATCCTTTCTAGTCTAGAGATATTTCATTTTTATTCAAATAGTTTAAGCACCATAAAGCATGTGAAGTTATATTTTCAAACTTCAAAGAATATAGCAAATGTGTTCTTTTCTCAGCATCATTTAATATTTGACAACTTGCTCCTAAATGATTTTGCTACCTATATATACTTTTTATTGGCGTTTCTATCCATTTGGTTAGGATTTTGTAAATCTTTCTGACACTCTATAATCTTAAACTAGTTTTTTAAAGCACATTTTGTCTATCTTTTGCTGCTGACAAGATATAAAATAATTCTTCGAGACATGTTATATTCAAGAACCATATATTTGTTCCAATGCCCAGGAGAGAGAGGCTTTTGAGAAATAGCACACATAGTCATAGAATATTCCAGAAGTAATGTGGGAGACAGCATTCGGAACACAGTTACACGACTGCCTGTATCTTAATCACGCTCATATTCTAAATTAGAAATTTTTTCCTTACATTATCCCTGCCTATAATTGCACCTCTCATGCCATCTTGACCAGAAGAATCTGGTATGTTCTTCTGCACTATATTTACTAAGTATTAAAATTAATCTGAGATTCTGTTTAGTTCATCTTGATTGTCCCTGAGCCAAGTACAGTTTCTGGACTCTAGCGCGCACTTAGCAAATCCTTGTGGGAAAAGAGAGGGAAAAAGGAGCTGAAACCGGCCTTCCTTTCTAACTGTAGGTTTGGTTGGTCTATCCTTCTAATAGCTGAACCAAAACACATTACAGGACTGAGTTCTTGGGGACCCTAACCCTCAGTATTCTCCATTGGCTACAACGCCTGCTCAAAGCAGCCTTCCTGTCTATGAGCTTTATGGTGAACCCAGCCACATGGTGCCACTTCTGGTAGAGCGTTTAGACTTAGTCAGAGAGGACTAATAATGGGATTGCGTGCATCAGTTTAGCCACAAGTAGCTTGGACAGGCCTGGGGTGTGGAGACAAGGAGAAGCTGAACTCATCCAGTAGTCTCCAGCCAGAGAGATTCTAGCTCAAACCTTATATCACGCAAGTGATCTATGAAATCAGGGAGTCAGACCACGTCAAAGAAGGCACAGTTGGCTCTGAAATTCTTGATGTGATCCTTTCTTCTGCAGTGTATTTGAGCAGTTTTCACATTTGATGTCAAATTTGGCATTTGCTATCCTCAAGGCCTCTTGAGCTAGAAAGTCTCTTTCTCTGGTTCTTTGGTCCTTGGGGGTTTTAGCCTCACTTTATCTCTTATTTGTTATTCATTTCCTTTTTCTGATAGGGCCATTAACATTAAAGTAGGTCTAAATGCAGAGTCCACCTGCAAATTAGGAGAGCACATTGCATTGCACCCCATGGTGTATTAGTCCCTCTCCCCCTTGCCCCTGCCTCCCTCTCTTGCCCCTCCTTATATTTCAGTTTGGATTCTACTGCTTCTGGGAGGCTTCCTGAGACCCCACCTCTCCAGTTGCCCCAAGACTAGACAGGGCTCCCCCAGCCTGTGCTTCCTCGAGTCACTGCAGCCACCTCTCTTAGGGCCTCTGGGACACCATAGGGAGTTGGGTTGCACCCTATGAAAAGCCCCAGCAAGTTCAGGAAGCGGTTGTGTCTTGTGTACTGTCCAGACCTCGGACCTACTGCAGTAGCTGACACAGATGTGACACCTAAGGAGATGGAGAATGAAGTAACCCACAGCTGGGTGAACTGCCCAAAGAGTGCAGAGTAAGCGGCTCGAGGCCAGTCTTGAGACTGGGCTCTAGCCGCTGGCCACAGGCGCTGACATTGCACTATAAGGAGGATGCGCAGGTGGAGGCTGGTGGTGAGAGCTTTTTCCTTACTTTTAGACACAGGTACCCAAGAAAGCAGGTTGTGACGTGTGGAGAGTCCACAACTTGAGGGGAAGGGAGGCCGGCAGGAAAGGCAGCTCAAGTGGGTTTCCAAGCCAGTGGTGACCAGCCAGGGCCATGTAGCTGGGGGGTGGAAAGGTGACGAGGTGGGCAAGGGGGGCTCCTGGTTCAGCCCCTCTGCTGACAGCTGTTCCTGTGGTCACTCCTCCAAAAAAATAAGTCAGCACAGGGGTGTGGTATTTAAGAACTGAAGCCCTGTAGGTCAATGGAGACACTGCCATTTCAGGTTAAAAAAGTGAATTATACAAACGCAAGAGAGGGTGGCCTAGATTGATAGGATTTTTCAAGGTATTTTTATTTTAAATTATGAATGCTTTCAAATATTGACTGACCACAAGCACAACCTGAGTCAACAGCATTCGGAGGCCGAAGAAACCTAAAATTGTTGAGGCTTTCGGCACCGCCAGCTCAAGGGGACCCACGGCTTCCAGGATCTGCCTGGGTTACCCACCGCTGCACACCCTTTCCTTCCGGAGGGGCCTTGACACAGAGTCACCGAAGTGTTCCCTAAGGACGGTAGTCAGGAGAGCGAGGGGAGCGGCAGGCGTGACACGGGAGGGGCGCTTGAAGGATGCCAGGCGTAGTCTGGAGATGAGGCTCGGGGAGCTGTGAGGACTGCCTTCCAGTGATTGAAGGGCTGTCAGAGGCAAAAATAGAAATGACATGCTGTGACTCCAAAGGGCTGATCAAGATCAATGAGCAAAGTCATAGGGGACAGGCAGATTTCGCCTTGGCGAAGGGAGCTTTCTAACACGAGCACTGCGCAGCAGTGGGCTGAGGGGTCTCAGGACGTGAGTGTCAGGGCCCTGGTGGGCTCCATCACACATCAGGTGCCACCTCCCAGAAGGTTGGTCAGCAGATCCCAGCACCTGGGAAGAAGACTGAGGTCTTCTTTCCACTCTAGTTCATTTTATTTGGTGTCTTGGGTGCAGAGGGGAAATGATCTATCTCAGATGAACTGCTCCTCAGGCCCCATTTGACAGATGAGAATACGGAGGTGCCTAGAGATTAACGGAAAGGTCACAGGGCATGTTCATCTCAGGGCAGAACCCCAGATCTCAGACCCTTTGGGTTTTGTTCCTGTGCTGCCTTGGAGCTTCTTAAGGTGATTTTTAAATGTTTGAATCACTTTTAAAATAAGCCTCTACAGGTAAAAATGCATTTAAACACATTTTCCAGGGAAGGATTATGAAAATAGATTTCTGGTAGAGAGAAATCGTTAGAAATGCCTCTTTGCTGCAGTGCCCCTTCGCTGCCCTTGGTTCACGTTCCTTCCAGCAGCAGCCGATGCCCACACACCAGACACTGCCCCGGGCTGGGAGACACCAAAATTAATAGGGCTCTGCTCTTTCCTAGGTGCTCCGAGCGCCAAGGTGTGTGAGATGGACATAGAAAAACTCGTGCAATGCAGTGAATTCACGCTCAGTGGAGGCTTGATCTTTATCCAATGCTGTGGAAGATAAAAGAAAATGTCTAAATCCATGCAGGGAAGAGGTGACATTAGATCTGCAACTTGAAATCTACAGAAAACAGGACAGAGGAAGCAGCGTGTGTAATGCCATGGAGTCGCCAAGAGTCACCTGGGGCTGGGCGAGAAGCTCACCAGGTCTGAGCTATTGAGGGCTTGTACCCAAGTAGTGGAGATGGAGGCCGGGACTCAGAACCATGCTCATGGATTTGGACTTGACCCTGTAAGCCTGTTGACATCCAGACTTTAAGAGGATGACTCTGGCAGCTGTGTTAACAACAGGCATTGTCCTGATTATGTTTGAAGGGCTCATATATCAGAGGCAACTAATGCAGTCCAAAACCAGTTTCTTTATTGGTTTATTGAGTCTCTTTCCCATCTTATAAGCAATGTGACATTCATATTTCCCAGAAACACTTTTAGAAGAGAAAAGCAGAAACCTTGGAAAATTCTGATTCTGTCTGTCTTGTTATGTTAGGGGGTGGCAAGGTTTTGAGAGTAGAGACAGTGTCATAGTGCCCCATACACCTAACACGGCTCTAAGTCACGCCAAGCCTCAGCAAGTGTCTAAAACACTGACATCACGAGAATATGTGTTATTTTTGAAAACCAAAGAAAGGAACCGAAGCAAAGAACGCCAGACATATTTTGCCTTAAAAATAATTTAGAGGGGAGCAGATGTGGCTCAAGCAATTGAGCGCTTGCTTCCCACATGGGAGGTTCTGGGTTAAGCTCCCGGTGTCTCCTAAAAATCAAAAACAAACAACAAGCAAACAAACGAAAAAACCAACTCAGGGGAGCTGATGTAGCTCAGTGGTTGAGCACTGGCTTCACACATATATGGTCTGAGTTTCAATCCTTGTACCTCAAAAAAAAAAAATTTAGAAAAATAATCACCTTTTTTGCTTTAATCACCAATTCTAATACATTCTTCACTAATTGATCCAACTGATTAGATACAGAATACCTTTTGCCATCCAACCTCCTCTCACCTTTCTTTTGTTGAAAGTGTGCCTGGATTCTGCTCGCCTCCAGGCCATGTAGGTGAACCGCTCCCAGCGCCAGAGGGTCTTACTGGCAAGGGCCAAGAGGCCTACCGCCCCCCCCAGGCCACAGAGGTTGGCTTAGAGATGGTAAAACACCCAGTCAGAGCCAGCCAGACACTGCGAAGCCTTTGCAGGGGATTCTGGAAAAGAAGCTCTTGACCTTGGAGCTGGGGGTAGGGGTGTATGTCCTGAAACTCTCCCTCTGAGGAAGGAAAGGGGCTGACACAGAAGGAGTCTGAGCCCAAGAATGCAGAGAAACCACATCCCAGGACATGGCTTGAGCCCCGATTCCAACTGGTCTGCAGCCAGATTCGCCACTGGTGTTTTCATTTACATCTGTCATAAATGCTCTCTTTTGCTTAAGCTAGATCGAATTAAACTTTCTGTCACTTGCAGCCCCAAAGTCCTAACTAATAAATGTGACTTTAGGGGGAAAATGGATGAGATCAATTTATCATTCATCCCATCTGCCCTTTAAGAGATTTTTTTTGTTATTAGATGATTTTTTCCCAGAAAAAAAAAAAATATTTGGAAAACATCTTTCTAGTCTGGTGACCCAAAACTACCCAGAGAGTACATTTTCCAGCTCCATGCTCCCAGGACATCGAGAGCCTTCTTTGGCACTGACCACATCCTGTCTCCTATTACAGACATTTGTGGGTTGGTTCTGTGGGGCCAAATGGGCTGTGGGTTTCTAGGACGTGAGCGCGGTTTCCTGCATAGCTTTGGTTCTCCCACAGTCCATAGCACAGGGCCAGTCATGTAGCAGGTGATCAATAAATGTTTTATGTTGTGATTTGCTTTCATTCTATCAATCCAAATACAATGCCTTTCAGGTTGTACAAAATTATATTTGGAGTTCTTCTGGCAGTGTGTTCTTTTTAAAAGTCAATATAAAAATATAAAATTAATGAAAACGTTTTCTTCCGAGTCGCACCAAGATTCTGTATGACTGAGAAGCCCAAGTGGAATAGAATGAGTCACGTATTTTGGAGGAGGATGTAATATCTGTCTAAATGGTATTTTAAAGAGCTAGGCAATGTTGAAGAAAGCTAGTCTTATTTTCATATAAATAGGAAATCATGTTTTGGCAAGAGTGAAAAATAAACCCGAACACAGGAAAACTCTAAAGCCGTATTTGAGCTTTCTCAAAAAAAAAAAAAAAAAAAAAAAAAATCCCTGTCATCTTATTTAGAAAACCATTGCGAAGGATAACTGTTGAACTGATGAACATAATTTCCCTCCTCTTCCTTCACCACCATCGTAGCTGGAGATCCTGTCAGCTAATTGTCCTGGCTGCCCACTGTCATTTTGGGAAGTCTAGCACCTGAACAAACTGTCTGAACACATTTAGTGCCCAAAGAACACTTATTGACCTAAAGGAACAGGAAAGAAACTGGCTTTCCTAACTATACTGTTAAGCACTTTTTCTAGATGTTTTCATTTGTTATTCTACTTCATCCTTACAACAATTCTTTTATTCATTCGTTTATCCATTTGTTCTTCATTCAAAAGATATTTATTAATAACTTTCTATGTGCTAGGCACAGCGAAGGTGCTGGACAAAACAGCCTAGTAGAGCTAATAGCAGGGCCACTAGCAGAAGGCAACAGTGAAATCATGGAAAATATAGGGGTTAGGTAAAGACATTAAGACAAGGCCTCTCTAAGGAACTGACATTTTAAGGTGTAACCTGGAGGATGGAGCAAAACCAGCCCTGAAAAGACCAGGGGGAAGGAAGAACCAGACAAGAAGGAGCATGGGCCATGGGCTTGGGGCAGCAGTGAGCTTAGTCTGTTGAGGAGACAGACATGAAATTGGTAGAGCATTTGGAGGTACTATTCCCTGCTTCCATTTACAGATGAAAGGTTGGAAGAACAAAGAGGCTACACGAGGGACCTAGAGGCTCACCGTGGGTGAGCCATGGATCCAGGACACATTGGCTTTTCTGCCTCAACAGTCCCTGCTCTTTCCAGGAACAGTTCTGCAAACATTAAAGGGACAAGTCAAGAAAAAGATCCTCAGCGCTCTGACCAAGAATCTTTCGCACCCCAAATCATCATTTTCCCCTTGGCTTATGCAGCTGGTGCGATCAGCCTTCAGGGAAACTACTGTTTTTTTGTGTGATTTCATCACAGCACTATTCATGTCCAAAATGCTCGCATATCATCACATCTACATTGACAATCAAATCAATCCACCAGTAAGTGAAATCACGTAAGGAGAAAAAAGTGATTACTTTTTCTTCCAAACAAAGAGAGAAAAGGACGTCCAAATTATAACAAGAAACCCAGAATAGGGATGCCTAGTCTGCTGTCTGCATGTTGTTGTTGAGTATATGTCGTTTTTCCTCAAAACAACCTGAAGAGAAGAACAGATATAACCAGTTCGTTCTCGCTTTTTGCTACAAATGAAAAATTTGAAGCACAGCGGTGGAAGAGAATGTTTCCCCCAAGGTCACAAGCTACTGAGTAGCAGAAGAGCAGAAGCAGACTGTCTTCCCGGGCTCCTGACTCCAAAGTGTGTCTCCTTTCCTCTCTACCTACTACGGGACTTCCCTGCAATCGGGGGAGGAAAGAGCGAAGGTCTCAAGTACAAAAAACCTTCGGGCTGAAAGACCAAGAGCCACACTGGCAAGCATCGTTGATGTCGGCAGATTGGGGAAAGATGCCCAACCCCAAAGCCCAAATTCTAGAGTTCTTAATGGCTTGCTAGGATTTCTAGGTTCCCTATGGGCGTAAACGAGGGAGACTGATGAGGACTTAACTACTTGGTGTTTTGCTTCTTAGGTCTTTTATATGCCAACTTTATCTAAATGGAAAATAATTTGCATTTGCTTTTTTGGTTGTTTTGCCAAGCATAAAAATATCCAAATAATAGCAACTATCATATTTTGGGTGCTTATGACACGCCAGAAACTGTACACATTGTGGTACATGCATCACCTCATTTAACCCCCAAAGCTCGCTGCCAGGTCAATAGGAGTAAGCGCACACGTTTTATGGGTGAGAAAATGGAGGCATTACCATGTGAAATATCTATTTAACCAGTAGAAGGCCAGGCTAGGGGCATTTGTCCATTGTCTCCTTGGCCCTTGAAATCCTGTTTACAGATTAATTTACTTAGCAAGGCCCCTTTTTCAAAAAACTAACAAGCCCTTTTGCAAGAGCCACTTTTGCCTAGCTCCTGCGTGAACTGGCCCAAATTCTGAGTGGTGGGGTCCAAATGACTGGCATTTTCTTACGTAGATGTTTTTCTTGAAATAGCTTGTGTCCGCTTTCATAGGTTTTGTCAGCTAAAAAGCAGAGAAAGAATTACACATGATTGACCACAGACCCGTTTTCCACCACCTGGGACCACATCCCTTCAGTGGAGAGGTCAGTTTCTGGTGGGATTTGGAGATATCAGAAGAAAGGGAGAGCCACTCCGCTGCCCCCCACCCCGCCCCATAAAGCAGGCTAGATCAGGGAATAAAGAGACGAATCTGGGACCTGGCAGGAAAACTGCCGCTATTAAACACGTGGTCATGCACGCCCACGAGAGGGCTGCTGGAAGACCCTTGCGAGAACTCCCATTTGGAACAGGATTTCCTCCAGCATCAAGGAGAAGCCCCCGATATTCTCAAGGGGCATTGAGGGGTGGGGTAATCAATCAAAACCGCAAACAACTGGGATTCGTCCTGTTGCTAATGAGCAAAGGGGCAGAATAATCAAGGGTTCAAAAAGCAAGCCTGGAAGCTAAATTGCCCCTTTTTTCCTTTTTTCCCTTGCCCTGTTCTAGCCATGTTTTTCCCCTGTTCTTGCCTTTTTCTCCCCCTGCTTGGATCAGCATGCAAGTAAACCTTGGGAATTGTAATCTGTAATGGGGAATTATAGTCTGCAAATCAGCCCTTTTGATCTCTTTTCGGCACCTTTCCTCTCTACCTGGGACCCATAATCTGTTATTTTCTCCCATTTCTCTTCCCTCCCTTCCTTAATAAATAACTGACCTATCTAAACTGGCTTGCACTTAACATTCATTTTTTGTAGCTTTAGCCAAGAATCTAGAGAAAATCCAGCAACACCCAGAGTGAAATTAAGGGCCAGTAGCTTTAAGGAAAGAGATCAAATCTTATGCCTGAAATTGGGGCTGTTCACGCTACAAAAAAGAAGTCATTCTTACAGGCAAATTGCATAATTTAAATAAACAAGTGGGGGGGGTTATAACAGTTTATAACATCCACTTCTCACCACCTGCGGCATCATCACCTTGTCCAAACGCCCCCTCTGTTCCCGCCTGGACCCCTGCAACTGATTTTCACGGGAGTCCAGGCCTCAGACTCTCCATGTCCAGTCTATTTCTACATTATAGCCAGAGGGATGTGTTTAAACAGAGAATCACTCGTATCATTCCCCTTCTTGAAATCCCAGAGCGGCTTTCAACTTTTCCATGGGTCGAGACCAAAATTTTCAACATACTTCCAGGCCCATCACGACCCAGCTTTGCCTGTCTCTAGCCTCACCTGGCCTTACCCATCGGCTTTTATATATATATATATATATATATATAAAAGATACTTAGATTATATAAATGTTACATAATTAAATACATATGGATTCCCACATACCCCGCTCCCTCCACCTCCCACATTTTCCCACATCAACAACATCCCTCATCAGTGTGGTGCATTCGTTACAATTGATGAACACGTTTTGGAGCATTGCCACTAATCATGGATTAAAGTTTACATTGTAGTTTATATTCTCTCTTGCATAATTTTGTAGGTTATGCAAGATATATAATGGCCTGTATCTGTCATTGCAATGTCATTCAGGACAATTTCCAAGTCCCCAAAATGCCCCTGTATTATACCTCTTTTTCCCTCTCCCTGCCCTCAGAACCTCCAGTGGCCACTGCCTCCACATCAATGATCTAAGTTCTTCCATTGCTAGAATCACAATAAATCTGCAGTAGAATACCAGTAAGTCTACTCTAGTCCATAGTTCATTCCCCAACCCTGAGGATTCTGGAATGGTGATGCCCACTCCACCTCTAATTGAGAGGGGGCTTCGATCCCACAGGGCAGATAGATGGGACTCTCCTACTTGCAGTTGTAGACTCTCTTGGTTCCTTGAAAATGCTACTTTTTTTTTGAGGTACCAGGGTGGGGGATTGAATCTGGGACCTCATATGTATGAAGCTGGCACTCAAACCACTGAGCCACATCGGCTCCCCCCTTACTCCCTAGCTTTTGGGCTCCAGCCCCACAGTTTCCTTGGTCCTCAGTCTCCCAGACCAGGTCTCAGTGAGAAGTGGTCACAGCACCCCGTTCTCCTCCACCACAGCTCTTATGGCAGTTATAATTAAATACTTAGCTGTGTGATTACTTGTCTCCCATAGACTGCCTGGTCTGTGAGGTCAGGGAGGCTGAAGACCCATAGTACTCCGTTTTCTTAGAAAACGCTGGATAAATATTTGTTGAATGAAAGACTCCAGGTGGAAGGAGACTTGGCTGCCAGCTGCAAAAAGCTAGATTTTAATTTTTTGAATAGAAGAAGTCATCAAAGATTGTTGAACTTGGAAGTGAAATGGATAAAACTTTCATGGATATACCACAGAATATGACTGAGGCAATTTAACACCACTTCTGCCATTTAATTCTCTGGGCAGAAACTCTTTGAAGCCCTCCCATGCCTCCAGGGAAGGAAGGCTTCTAGGTCGGTAACAGTCCACTGAAAAAGCTGAGACTTTGCAGTGACATCTCCAGAACCTCTGTGGCCCATGCGTTCTGAGGACGGAGTGTCCATTGGAGGATGGTGGGCCAGGGGTGCCCCTGCATGGCCTGAGCCACAGAAGATGCAGAATTTCTGACTTCCAAACTGCAGAGAGACTGATGAGTCTCCTAAGTCAAGGGGATACTCAGAGTCAGCAGCAGTGAAGTTAAATCCTTGCAGGGTCTAGAACTTATTTCTACAGCTATTGATGAGGTTTAGAGATGGTGAGGTTACGTAACTGGTTGGGGGGAAAGAAAGTTGCTTTGTGGGGAGCTTGGAAGGTTTTGCCTTCCTTTAGGAGTGCGATAACCCCACCCAGCCTTCTGGAATGTTTTACTAAAGCACTTTAATTTCAGTACTCTTTGCCAGAGGAAATCATATGGCAACGTTTTTCTTTAATTTTGGGATTAGGTGCCCCATATTCAATTGTGATTTTCCAAAGGCATTTTTGTTTCAGGCTGAGGGATGTTTGAGTGCTTGTGCTCGCATTTCTAACATTATAACACAGTGTCCATTTTCTTCCTACTTCCTATGGGCTGTCCGCTTCCCCGGCCTCACGGACCCAGCAATCTATGGGAGACAAGTAATCACACAGCTAAGTATTTAATTACATCCCTAACAAGCGCCATGATGGAGAAGGGGCCGTGAGAGCTCCTCACGGAGGGTGCAGCCTGGACTGGGGAGCCTGAGGGACCGAGAGAACAGCTGGAGAGCGTGGCCAAGGCAGGGGAGGACCACCGGGAAGCCTTTCTGCTGCAGCCAGTCCACGTCCAACAAGCTGCACACACTTCACCTTCTCATGTTCTCCCAGGCCAAAGGCCGCTCCATGTGAATGACGAGGGGCAATTCCGAAGTGGGCAGGGCCGCGCCAGCAGTTGGGCAGAGTCAGAGATGCGGGAGGAGGGTGCGGAGCGGCTGGGGACGTGGCCCGGAGACCTCGGAGTCCACCGCAGCAGGTCATCTGTGAGAACTCGCGGCCTCGCCTCCTGGGCTCTCTCACCACTAGAATGGAAACGATCCTCCATCCAAGGTGGGCGGCCAGGACCCGGAGAAACGGGGGGTGTGACAGCTCTTGGCAAATAGCAACACGTGGCGGTGAAGCTTAAATAAGACTGCCCCACACAGGGCCTGGCGTGCCTGGACCGAGAGCCTCCGGAGGGCGGCCAGGGCAGCACCGGGCAGATGCGGCACCCGCGGAGTCCTTGGTGACTGAATGTCGGAAGGAATGAACGAATGCGGCAGGCGCTCCATCAGTGTGGGCTCCCTCTTCTCCCCAGGGCTGGGTAGCAGTGACTCCTGCGTCCCTGCCTCTCGGCCATTCCAGCTTCCCCTGCTGCTTAGTTCTGCAAATACCCCAGGGCCACTTCTGAGACAGAGAAACTTTAGGTGGAATAGTGTCTTTTGGGGGGGCTGGCAAGTCATAAACACCTTCTTAGTCCACCTAGAAAGAGAACTAACCTGGCGGAGGACAGAGAGGACAGAGGTGGAGGAGGCTGAGAGCTGTCAGGAAATAGCCTGAGGCAACAGCTTCTGCTTGACAGTTTAGTGGAGAGTCGGGGAGTAGAAGAGAGGGAGAGGGGCACGGGGCAAAGAAGGGGGGGAGCAAATAGGAGATGTGCTTTATAGAGCAGACCAGAGCCTCACCCTCCTGAAGCCACAGCGTCTCTGAACAGGGCGTCCAGGGGAAGAAGTGAGAAAAATGGATTCACTGTTCCACCACCTGGTACCCCACGGAGTGCACACTCCTCCGACTACCACACTGCTGGTGCCTGGGGTAGCAAGCGGCCCCACAGCACCTTGCTGAGAAGCCCTGGGTGGGGTGGGAAGCTGCTGGCGCAGGCCTAAGCTCTGCACCCTGAGCAGGCCAGCGAGCCCCCCGGGGGCCTGGGCGCAGCTCCCCAGCAAGCGCCTCCGTCCACAGCATCCGTGGAGCTGGGGTCCTGGCCCGGGACTGCCGAGCAGCCCGCGGAAGGCTGGGTGCATCATTTCAGGCTCCTGCAGAGATTTCTGAGCTCTTTCACATTGAGGCAATTGTAGTAATCAAAACCTCTTAAATCTCAAAGCTGAATGGGAAAGACAGCGTGGCACAGTGCAGAGGGTCGAGAACCCACGCCAGCCCACCCCTGCTGCAGCCCCAGCGGGAAGCCTGCCAGCCGTGCGAGCTGAGTGGGTCGCTGAGTTCCCTGCGCCTCGGAGTCCCCATTTGCAACCTGGGAGAAACCGCATCCACCTTGAGTAGTCGGCGAAGGCTAGTCAGCTGAACACCTGCGTTTGCCTAGCACGGTCATTGGCACAAAACCTGTGCTCAGTAAATATTGAAGTCAGCATCTGATTGAAGCAGACATTTGGCAGCCAAGAGTGATCTTTAAAAAAAAATAATAAACTTAGATTGTGCCGTTCCTTTGCTCAGACCTTCGGGCAGCTGCCCACGGCAATTAGAACAAAATGCAAATATTGCTGCCCTGGCCAACAGGCCGCCACTGGACGCGGCCCTGCCCACCCCTCGGACCTCTGCTCCAGGCCCTCCATTCCCCAAACCCACCAGGCTCTTTTCCAGCCCAGGGCCCTTGCACTTTGTCTCGAGTTCACTTGTGCTCAGCAGTCAGCTCGCAGCTCCAATGTCACCTCCTCAAAGAGGCCTCCACGGTCCCCCCCGTCTAAAGTACCCGTAACGCTGTGGCGCAGCATGCCACTTAACGTGCTCACAGGGAAATCAACAGGCTTCTTCATGTCCGTCCTTAGCACCCACCTCTGCCATAGGCCGTGAGCTACCTCATCCAGGGCACTAAGAACGGTGCCCGCCATGCGGCAGGCTCTCCTCACATATAAAGCAGTCAGTGAGTGGCGTCCGCAGCCACCCGAGTTCTCGGCAACTCTGCGGCGAGGACCTCAGAAGCAGGCTACGTGCCCGAAGGCAGCCGTCATCTCGGGGACCGCGAGGTGGGATCCAGCACCAGCACTGAGGAACACTAGTTACTATGAGCGAGGCCTTGAATGAAAAAGCTTTGCCAGTGCTCAGAGCCAGTACTAACACCGAGTTCAGCCCTTAGACACAGGGTGGGGGGTCTAGAGAGCCCCTCTGCTTTGGAGCTATTTCTTCATCCATCCATCTGGCCAAAGCTGGCCGAGGCCCGGCCACGTGCCAAGCCCCGTGTTTATGCTGATCTCAAAGCTCTTACAAAATTGCTCCTCGTGTATGATTTCAAGTGACTCTTGATGCCAGTTCTCTGATTATACATCCTAGGAAGGATGTATTCTAAGGATAAACAGAACGCTTCCGTTTCCTGGGCTGCTTAAGCAGATTCCGTGAAACGGTGCGTCTTAGGCGATGAGAATTTATTCGCTCGCGATTTTGAGGCCAAGTCAAGGCATCATCGAGGAGAGGCTTTCTCCCCGAAGGCTCGGGCACTCTGGTGCTGGCTGCCGGCAAAACCTGGTCCTGAGTTTGTCACATGACAAGGCACATGGTGGCGCCTCCTGGCCTCTCCCTTCTCCTCGGGGTTCCCGTGAACTCAGCTTCTGGCTGCTCCCTCTGGGGCTCTCTCTCTGTCTGAATTTAATTCCACATATAAAGGACTCCAGTAATAGGACTGAGACCCATCCGGACTGAGGTGGGGCACCCCCTAACTGAAGTAACCTCCCCAAGAAGTCCTACTTACAGTGGGCTCACACCCACAGGAATGGATTCGATTTAAGAATACGTATTTCTGGGGTACGTACAGCTCCAAACCACCACACAGAACTGCAAAGAAATCTTCAGGTAAAAAAATTATTCCTCAAGTAAAGGCAAGTCAAGACTCAGCTCCTCTACTTCATAGTTTCAGGGGACGCTAGCTTTTCAAACAGGCTGCACTTAAAATCCCAGCTCCGCCATTTACTACTTGGGTGTCTTCAGGTAAGTTACAGAAACTCTCTGAAATTCACCTCTTGCATTTGTAAGATGGCAATAACGGCAACCTCTCAGGGTGGTTGTGAGAAATAATGTGGAACCGCATGTGAAGCTCCTCACACATAGTAGCTGCTTGAAGAACGAGCACTACTAGCAGTGGTTGTCTGCTCTTGCTTCCTGGCTGTCTGTCCTGACTTGTCCCTTGGTCCTGCTGTTGGACCAGAGAGCATTTTTTTCCTACTACTATGGCATTCTTGAGAATGCTACGATGGCCGTAGATGCTTCATAATGCTTAGCGATGAGGCGCATTTCCATGCGATTTAACAGCTGGGCTCAGCTACCCTTTCCTGGCCATCCCCACGTGTCAAGCACTGAGACAGACGCCTACAAGCCTGTGGATGAGAAAGCGACCAGTCTGTGGTGCGATTTCATGCTGTCCTCTCTCAGTTTCCTGCTTTTGACACCTGGTGCCTAGAATTCAACCACTGACTCCCACTCAAAATGCAAACCACCCCCACGTCAAGGGACCTAAAAACACTGCCTAGAAGAGAGGAAGAGGATGGCGACTCAGACCGCTGAAAGGAAGAGGGCCAGGGGCGGGGAGCTAGAGAACCCGAGGCCAAGGCAGTCCTCCATCCAATCTTTTTAAAGGAAAGGCTGAAAGAAATTGTGAGAGAGCCACATGGCTGGATGAAATGCTCAGCTAAATGAGGGCCTAGCATGCAGCCCACCTGGCACCTTCCATATTCAGGCAGAATCCACCTTGCCCCTGTCTGCACCCACTGGGGGCACGTAGGTCCCACCCAATCTGCACCACCGAGCCACCGGGGGCTGGTAGGCCGGATGGCGCCCTCCTCGCTGCCGTCTTCGTCCCGGCCTTGGTGGTCTGCGAGGCCCCCGGTGTCAGCCGTGCACAGACGTCCTCCTGGGAGCACAGCCAGGCAGAGACGCAGGGGTGAAGGCCGACTGCCGGGGCCGCGCCTGGCCACCTGCCAGTCTAATTGCCACAGAGAGCTTCTCCGGCATCCAGCTGCCTTCGGCTTCCTTTCCAAAGAGTTATGGCCTCAGTGTCTCCTGGCAACAGCCAGCTCAGAAACACACACAACGAACCTCACCTGTCATCGGGGGAAGAGACACGTCTCGGCGGTTTGGACATTTCATTTAATTTGGCAAACCGCGAGCCAGACCATACGTGACCCCCTGGAAGCTGTAGGAACACTGGCCGCTCCCTGAAGCCTGCCATGCAGTGAGGAAGAAGGACTCACACACAGAGCCGGCAGCACCGAAGAGGACTTTGATGAAAACACGAATGGAGGTTTTGGTGGCGGATCGTGGTGATGGCAGCGTGGCACTGTGGACGTAACTCACAGCGCTGGATTAGCTGAACGTGGTTAAAAGGGGACGTTTCAGGTCGTACATATAGTACTAGAATAAATGTTTTTAAATGAACTGGACTTGACTGCCTCTAATACACAGCAGAATAAACTGTTTACATAAAGAGATGTTTTCCAAATTAGAACAAAATCCGCATAAAAGGAGCAGTTGGCGTGGACCAAATTGAGCGCGGGAGGGGGCGCATGGGAAGCAGCGGCGTTCTGGCAGAGGAAAGCTGAGAAGGGCAGGCTCGCCCGCAGAGGACACGGCGGGAGCAGAGGGGTAGCGGGAGGACTGCCAAGTTACAGGCAGCCCGGGACGGCGAGGGTTTCGGGGAGAGGGGGCGACATGGGGGGAAAGGTTGGGATCAGTTTATGGAGAGCTTCGAGGCTCTGCTGAGAAACTTGCTCTTTTTCCTGCAAGCCATGACAAGGTCTGACGAAGGTCATGGCACGCTGCTAGCTGTGTTTCAGGACACACACCACAGTGGCTGGGTGGCAGGAAGCTGTGCCGCAGGCGAGACTCCATGGGGAGGTGTGAGGCCAAGACCCTGGGGGACCTGCCTAAAGGCCAACCCAGAGAGGAGAGGGGGCGCATTCACAGCCGTGTCCCTCGGAAAGCGGACCTGGTGGATTGCCCAGGTCATGGCAAACGGAGATGAACCCCGCTGCCACGCGAGGGCCACGGGCTCACCAGCCACGCATCATCCCGCAAGCGCCTGTGCCGGGAGACACGCTGAGCCTCTCCCCGGGGTCCCTCTCCGCATCCCAGGACAAAGCTGCCCTGACCCCCAAGGCCCTGCTGCACCCTCCATAGAGCCTCGGCTCGCAGACTCATGCCCGCTGACTCTACCCTCATTCACTGAACAAATATTTGTGCATTCACCCCAATAATTAAATCCTTTCAACAAAGGGAAAGGACTTCACCGTGCTCTTTATTAGTTATTGAATTTTCCATTTCTCAGTGTTGGGGTGGAGAAGAAGATGCAATAAAGGCAAACAGCTTGAAATTGATTGTTTGCTTCTCTCCAGGGTAATTTCCTGGCCACTGACAAAATACATAGACCATAAGAAGCAGTCACAGACTAGCTGTAAAAATGCTTTCCTTGCATTTTAGGTTTTTTTTTTTCTCCTCTCAAAGCCCCACTTTCCTTATTTTAAAAACACAATAACATTAACCTCTCAGAGTGACCATGAAAAGCAGTGCCCCATGGAACCCCAGGCGCCATTCCCATAGAGCAGTGTGCATGCTGCCCCAGGAACGGAGCAGTGTGCAACATGCACAACCATCTGTGGCAGCCCTGGCTCCGAGAGAGGATCAAGAGAAGAAAGGCTATGAAACCGTTTTGTAAACTGTAAAGGGCTATTATAATCCTCACCTGGGAACGCAATAGGGGTTCTTCTTCTCCCTCCAAAACAGGGCCAGGGACCCACAATGGGGGAGGGGGGCAGGAAGGGCTGGCAAGGGCGCCATGAGCCACGCCTTCCACTCTGAAGCCTCTATTTTCTTGATTCGGCACTTAATTGTCTTTTCAGGAGTTCTGAGAAAGCAGCTCTGCCTCCTTTCACTAGGTTTCTGAAGATTCTGTCAGGGAATGGCCACCTGGAGCCTCCGATGCTGCCCTCGTGCTCAACCGGAATCCCCCAAAACGCTTTTATAGAAACTTTTTTGTTTGTTGGTTTGTTTCATTTTGATTGTTTTGTTTTTATAGAAACTTTTGCCTCTAAACTTTGCTGTCCTTCCCTCTGAAATATTCCCTTCCCCTGTGGAACCCTGGGTATTTCAGGAAGGTGCCGCAAAGGCTACCTTGGGGAGAGGGGAGGACCGAAGCTGTTCTCCTTGCTGGCCGGCACCCAGTGCCTCCCCAGTTCACCCCCGCCGGCCTGAGTGTCCTGCAGGAATCCTATCTGGCCACCCTTCACCTCCAGGCGCCGGGAAGCTCTTCCTCTGGTTCTGGGGTCCTTTACTCCCTGGCTCTGTTGCCAACTCCCATTCCGATTCTTGCTGACTTTAACCGGCACATCCACCGTCCTTCCCATGCCGGGCCCTTTCGGTTCCTTGAGCTCCTCCTCTCCAGGGTCCCCCGCTCCTGAGGCCCTCTCTTGGCCTTACAGCAGCCCTTGGAGGTAGTAAGAGGCACCCCTGCCCCAACTGCAGTTCACGTTCGCGCTCTCGCTCGCTCTCTCTCTCTCCCCCTTCCTCATTCCTTTCCATCTCCCTTCCTCTGCTGCTCCTGTAGTAGCCAACCGTTCTGTGACTCCACGGTGACACTCACTCTTTTGATCTTTGCCCTGTCCCGGTTCTTCTCCCAGTTTGGATACTGGGGTCCATCATTACAATTAGCTCCCTCGATGCCCGCCTCGCCCACCATGCTCACTTGGCTATACAGACCCCGTCAGCCCCACTCCCCCTGCACGAATCGGGGGGAAGCAGGTCCCTCCATCGCCCCCGTCCTGGTACCGAGCCTGGGCTGACGGAGGAAAGAGCATCAGCAGAGGCCAGCTGTGGCTGAAGAAGCGGGCACAACCCTGCCGACCAGTCTCCCTGGCCTCACAAACCCTTAATTCAGGATCGGTGCTTCCGGCTGCCTGGCAATCCTTCTCCTTTATCCCCTCTGCCAAAAAGGTATTTTACGCCTTCCCCTCTCTTCTAAAACCTGCCACAACTCCTCTGCCATACTTGCTCTTGACTGATAATTCTGCTTCTTAATTCAATGGGGAAAGAGAAGAAAACAGAAGAGAGATTTCACAAACTGCCATCATCACAAGTTCCAAGCCACCAGAATCCAGACCTTGGACTGTGCCTTCCTTTCAGTTACTACCAATACATTGTCCTGCTTCCTGCAGCACAATTTAAAACATAAGCCAAATTACATCAGTCCTCTCCTCAAAATGCTTCAATTGCTTCACATATTACTTAGTATGAAAATTTTAAAAAGCCAACGCCCTGTAAATATTTTCCAGGTCATAATCTGCGCATTCTTCATCCTCCTCACTACCCCTCCAACCTCATTTGCCCCTTTCTCCCTTTGCCTGCAGCGCCACTGGCCTCCTGCTCTACTACCTCAGGACCTTTGCACTGGTCCCTTGCTTCAAATGTGCTTCCCCTGATATCTCACTTGTTCCAGACCTCTGTTTAAACATCAACTTGACCACTACCTAACAGCACTAAACCTCCTCCAATTTGGCAATCCCTGGCCACAATTCCTTCCCGTCCTTCTTCTATTGCACCAGGCAATTTTTTTTTTCCCTTCTCCTCATACTTGGATGTAAAATCTTTGAAAACTGGACTTTTGCCTTCTTTGTTGTTGTTGTTCACTGCTGTTTCTTCAGGGCACAGATCAGTGTCTGACACTTGGTTGGCACTCAAAAATATCTCGAGGGCTTTGGGATGGCCATGCCCGCCCTGCTTCAGGCCGAGAGGTGGCTTAGAGCTTTTGGGGAAAACGGAAGGAACTGTTCTGCTTGAAGTTGTAGATAAGCATCATTTTTAAAATAACTTCTAATCCGTTGTGGACTGATCCTTTTGATAAATACAGTAAAAATGCCAGGGCAACTTGCTATGAAGGTCCTAAGTGCTTGCTCTCACTCTCTGCGCTTACCTCGGTGTGGGCCGTTAATGAACACTTGCCGGGCAGTGACCTGGAAGCACGCTGACGACGCCCCAGGAAGCTGGGCAGCATTGCTGTCTGCTTTGGAAGCAAACACACATTGGCCAGACTGTAAGGCGAGCCGGGGCGGCCGTGCCCGCGTGGGTGCACGGAGAGCCTTGCTGTGACGGGAAGCCCTGAGCCCTTACCCCTCAAGCTCGGACCTCCACTCCTGCGAACAGCGGGGCCTCTGTAGAGGTGGGCTGCCCTAGAATTAGGGATCAGCACTATTAAGCCTTCTCTCAACTGTCTTCATTGAGAAACTAGCAGAAACGAGCCGTGGTCCGTGCCCGGGCAGCTGCGTCCGGGGCGCTGCGAGGGGCATGCGCAGGTTTGCAGGGTGGGCCGCTTGCGACTCTCTCAGGAAGGGTTTTAGGGCATGAGTGTTACACACACGTACAGTGCACGTTATTGTTTTCGGTGTTGTTATCTCTCATTAGAGGCTGTCCAGGCATTCGCAGTGGACCCACGTGTAGGTCAAAGCAGGCTGGCCGGCCTTGAGTCCAGAAGCAAGAGCACGAGCTGGCTGGAGTGGACTGCAACCTAGCGGCTTGGAAGAGGGAGCGAGGCCATTCCAGGGCCTTCCAGGGAAGAGACACCTTCCCTCCAGAATCCGCCTGGAGGTGGAAGGAGCAAACGCTGCCACCCCTTCCGCTCAGCACCGTACTAGAACGACCCAGTCAGGGGGTCGTCTTTGTACATCTTTGTAGAGAACATGATTTTCTATGTTGGAAATGCAAGCTAATATAAAGACATTATTAGAATTATTTTGAGAGTTGAGAAATTTGCTAGATACAAAATCATGATAAAAATCAATTATATTTCTACATGACCAAAAAAAACATATCTAGAGGGTTTTTTTGTTTTGTTTTGTTTTACAAAAACATACCATTTATAATAGCAGCAACAACAAAACTCCCTTAGAATATTTAGGATAAACTATCAAGAGATATGCAAGATATTTAATAAAAATATTATAAAATTGCATTGAAAAATTATTTTAAAAACTAATGAAAGATAATTAAAAAAAGAGATACACTATGTTATTGTAGGGGAAAGACACAATAATGCAATCTGGTAAGTTCTCTCCAAATATATACAAAGACTCAACACAATTGAAACTAAAATTCATACATGGTTTTGTGTCAAACTTGAAAATCTGATTCTAATATGAATATGAAAGAGCAAAGGTCAAAATACAAGACACTGAAGAAGACGAAGGCAAATGACTTGCTCTACCAGATATCAAGATTTGTGGGGAAAAAAAAAACGAATAGAAATTAAGAAAAAATAGTGGCAATTCAAGTATAGAAAAAAATATGTAGGCCAATGCAGAAACGTATACAACTTTGTTTAAAGTCAGAATTTGAATTTTAGATGAGTAGAGAAACGAAAGACAATTTAATATTTGATGCTGGTGTAGTTAGTTATCTATATGGGACAATAATTTCAGTTGGATCCCTGCCTCACACTATACCCAGAATTAATTCCAAGTGAATTATATATTTAATTGTGAAAGATAAAACTATAAAAGATTCAGAAGAAAGTGTCAGAGAATCCCATGATTATCTGAGGGTAGGGAAGGATTTTTTAAAGCCAAAAATGTACAACATATAAAAGAAAGGATTGACCAAATTTGTTATAAAAATATAAATGTCTATTCATCAAAAGATACCATAAAGAGAGTGGAATGACAAGCCTCAAACTAGAAGACACAACTTCAAAGGGTTAATATCTAGGAATATAAACAACTCCCACAAATCAAGAAGAAAAAGATTAAACCCCTAATTAAAAAATAAACAAAGAACACAAACAGGCATTTCACAATAGGGGAAACACAAATAGCCCATAAAATATTTGAAAAGACCCTCAGTTTCTTTCTTAGTCAGGCAAAACCACAATAAGTTACCATTTAAAATCCATCAGTTTGAGAAAAACTTAAAAATTGCCAATTCCAAGTGAACCCATAGGAACTTCTACCCGCAGGTAGGAGTGTGAACTGGTACAATCCCTTTGGAAAGCAGTTTGTCATGACTTAATAAATTAAAAAATATGCATACCCTATGTACTAGAATTTCAGCTTGTAAGTATATATATCCTCAAGAAACTCCATACATGTGCACCAGAAGACATATAAAAGAATGTTAACCACAATATTATATATTAAAAATCAAGATGAGACAAAAAATAAAACAGATTGCAACCCAAATGTCCCTCAATTATAGAATGGATAAATATTGTAGTATATCAGTCATATAATGACATACTCCACAGCAATTAAATGAAAGAATAAATAATAATAGTTAATAAAACAACTATTACTATACATATTAATGAGTATGACTATCAAGTGCATAAATATTGAGAGAAACCAATCACAGAAGAACATATTTAATATGATTCCAGATAAGGTTCAAAAATAGGCAAAACTAAATACACATATTATATACACACACATACATGGATACATACATTACACACATATATGCATATTTTATATCATAACGTACTATATACATACACACACATATACAAATGGAAAAATCATAAACAAAAAGCATGGAAATGATTTATACCAGGGTCAAAAAACTACAGCTGTGGGCCAAATCCAGCCTGCTGTCTGTTTTTGTAAATAAAGTTTTATTGGAACATAGGCACTCCCAATCATTTACCAATTTTCTTTAGCTGCTTTTACTCTACAACAGCAGAATGGGGTAGTCACAGCAGGAACTATGTGGCTCACAAAGGCAAAAATATCTGCTAGCTGGCTCCGCACAGAGAAACTTTGCCAGTGCCTGATGTACACAGCGTTCTGGCTATTAGGGAAAATGGGATGGGGGGCAATCAGGGAGAGGCCCTAGTCATGCTCTGTTTCTTAGTCTGGTACATTGATAGACATTTTACTTTTCTTTAAACTGTAGAGAATTTATCATCTCACGGTTCTGCAGGTCAGAAGTCCAGGCTAGACTGGCTTCTCTGCTGGGGATTTCACGAGGCCAAAATCGCGGGCTCAGCCAGCTGGTCCTTATCAGGGGTCACTGGGAAGAATCAGCTTTCCAAGTCATTGCGGCTGTTGGCAGAATCCCATTCCCAGGGGTGGTGGGATGGCATTCCCGTTTCCCTGCTGGCTGTCAGCCGAGGCCACGCTTTAGTCCCTGTCTTCAAAACCAGCAAGGGCAGGTCGAAATCCTTCTCGTGCTTCAAATTTCCCTGGCTTTTTCTTATGCTGAATCACTCTGACTCCAGCCAGAGAAAACATTCTGCTTTTAAGAGCCCGTGTGATTGGATTGGCCTGGATAGTCCAGAATATTCTGAATAATTCAGGGTAATACAGGATAAAGTCTACTTAGGGCCCATAACCTTAATTATATCTGCAAAATCCCTTTTGCTAAGTAAGGTGACATAGTCACAGGTCCCAGGGGGGAGGGTACAGACACCTTGGGGGGCCATTCTGGAAAGGTCCCCACCCAGGGCCTGCACTGGGGCCGCTGGGCCACTCTTGCAGGTCCTCGGAGACACAACTGGTCTGGCCAGGCTCACACTCCCTCTCAGCCTCACGCAGCCTTGGAGCCCTTCCCTCCAGGCACTACGCACCAATTAACTGGCTCTGACCTGTGAAGCAAAACCCGTTTCTCATCCCTGCTTGCCACGGGGTAGTAGAAAGACACAAAGCTAAAATTTGGGGAATATTGGTTTTTTAACTATGCTACCTTATGCAAATCATTTAATATTTCTAAGCCTCCATTTCTTCCCCTGTGGCGAAAATGCCATTTGCCTTAACCTACTTCACAGAATTGTATGAGAATCGCGAGGAGGAGGAGGGAAAGGAGCATTTCTGGAAGCCTACCACACACCAGGGATTGTACCCGATCCTTGACTTCCACGTCCATCTGTAATCCTTGCAAGGACCTGGTAACATGGGCATTACTGAGCCTACCTAACAAGTGAAGACAGGGTAGCTCAAAGAGCTTCATACATGTTGAAAGTAACAGCTAGTCAAACTCTCCTTTGACTCAAAGCAGGAGCCCTTCCCCGGTGTGCCAGCTCCCTGCCAGGCTCATGATGGAAAACTCGCCCAGTGGCAGGTGGGACCGAGCTGCCATGCGACCCCCCACCCCATGCTCCTCCAGGTTTTCAGGTATGTGAGCATCGGCTTCCTTGAAGCCAGTGGTAGCCTTTCCGGCTCTTTAGTCACTGCCCCCACCCAGGACAATGGAAGACTAATTCGGTTCAACGAGTGTCCTGGTCTCAGGTCATGATCAGTTCAGAATGCCTCCTTTCTGCAACTCAGCTCCATTTGGCTAGACTTTTCCAGCGCCGTCTTCCCCACCACACCCCACCTTCCCTTATCCCCTGAACATTCTGTCCTCACCCAGCTGGGGCTTAGTCCTGGGTCGGCCAGCTCTGCAGCTCAGGCCTAGTGAAGGCCCCTTTCCTCTGCTGACCGGCGACAAGGCCAGCTTCTGTGACCGGAGCTCCTCCCGCCTTCACGCACATCTGCTGAGGGTGCACACTGTAGACTCTTTCATTTAGTCCTCACAACAGCCTATAGAACGGAGGCTGGGAGGCTTGGTTAGAGACGAAACAGAAGCCCAAGATACGTCCTTTGTCCTAGGTCGTACGGTTAATAAATTGCTGAGCCAAACTTCAAACTTTTGCCCAAACCTTTTGATTTCTGCCCTCCGGGCTCTGACAATTTTGCTTTTTAGCTACAGTGCCTCCTGGGACCCCTGATGCCCTCTCATTTTTGGAAAGATTCTAATGATGCTAAGGGCTCCTTTAAAATTGGGGGTGGGGGAGCACAGACTAGGGAGTGGTCCCTGGAAGGAGTGGTCCCTGGAGAATAGGGAGGGATCTCAGGGCACCCAGCAAGGCTGCAACTGGGCAAGGTTGGACCATCACTTGTTCCTCCTCCTCCCGTTTTGGAGGCTTCAGCTCACAGATGATGAGCACGGCTCTGAGTCCATTGAAACTCGGCTTCAAATCCCTCTTCTGCCATTTAGTCATTTCAAGTGAGGTGCTTCAATTCTCTCTGTCGCCATGTCCTCATCTCTAAGACTGAGATGATATTGCACATACCTCGCAGCAATGGTTCTCAAATGTGGTCCCCAACCAGCAGCATCAGCCTCTCCTGGGACTTTGTCAGAAATAGGGATCCCCAGGCTCCATCCCAGACTGAATGAACCAGAAACTCTGGCATTCCCAGGCCATCCAGCTGATCCTGACTCGTGCTCAAAGCTGAGCGCCTCTGCCTTCGAGGAGGGTTGTTTCAGGCATTAAATGAAGTTGCACCTAAGTGCAAAGCCTGGAATTTGGTAGCATCCAGTTCCAGCAATTGAGAGCTCAGGACACTTCTGATTCCTTAAAAGGCAGGAAAAAAGGTAAATTGATGAGTCGCCAACAGTTCAGTGTGAACCAGTTTAATGCATTTCCTAGGAAGTGCTTAGCCTACGGAGCAGTCATCCCGTCTCACATTTGTAAATCACAGATGGCAGAACTGGGGCTCAAAGAGGTGAACATCATGCCCACGATCACCTGGAGAGAAATCCAGAAATAGACTCAAGACCACTGACTCAGCATGGAGTGCGTTTGCCAGCCCCGGGCTCCTGCCCAGCACCTACGGGAACAGACCTCCCGAGCACTTCTCAAGGCCAGGCCTGGGTCCCCGCTGGGCACAGCGACGGGGTGCTGGCCGTGGCTGCCTCGATCCTCCCCAGCCCACAGCCTCCCACCTGGGGGCCGACTAATTGTTCTGACCCCTGCCCTACTTGCTGACGAAGGCAAGGAAAGACCACCCTGGTCTACAAGGGGGCATGCTTCTCCCTCTCCTGCTAAAAATAAAGCACTCACTGTCACCACGCAAAGGCTGGTTCAGACACATCTGATAGGTCACTCGCTGTTAGGTGTTTACTTCATTAGCCATCTAGTGGTTTAAAGATGACAGAAAATACTTTCAGGGAAACTAAACCTGGTCCAGAACCGACGAATGTTCTGGCCCAGAGTCACTGGGTCAGGAAGGCCCTGTGGTTACAATTCATGGGCAGTTATTACAGCAGACAGTTCCGTATGGTCATTGTAGGATCAAGACCGAGCAGCCCACTGAATAAAGGGGCTGGGGTCTCACTACTCACAGAGCAATAGCGGAGGGAAAGGTCTGAGGCCTGGCTTGGCCCTGTGGGCCAGAAAGCTGGGCCTCGTCTCTTAGGTGTGACCACAACGGCTTCGAGGCGTCTGAGGGACACGTGTGCCGGCCTCCTCGGATCGGAGAGGGGGTGCCAGTCATTCTGAGCAAGAGCTTGGGAGTGCACCTGCCAGCCGGCCTGGTCAGGTCAAAGCCCTTGTCGTGTGGTTCCTAGCACTTTGTGCCCGTCCCTGAGTTTCCACCTAGCTCCCTTGCAGTGGTTTGTGCTGGCAGCAGCCGGGAGGACACTGGGGCCTCCGTATTCTCCCAGCCCCGGGAGGGGGGAGAGGAATTAGAGCAAGCCCGAGAAGAGGAGCCTCCAGAAGAAAGGGCCATGACTTTGAAGTTCTGAGTGGCATTTTACTTAGGGATGTAGTCTCCCTGCAACAGCTGAAGTCCTAAATCTGGTGAGGAGAACGGACCTTCAGTATATGAATTCCAATCCTTGGTTTCTTAAAGCATCGTTTAACTCTAAAAACGTAGTTCAGACATTCCCGTACACATTGTCCCAAGGTCGCAGGCCAGAGGAGGCGCCCCCACCCTCCTGGCATTTGGCACCCCCAGGAATCACTCCCTCGGAAGACGGTGCCCCTGCGCAGGCCAGAAATTTTTCACATGATCCAAGAGAGGCAGCTTTCTTCACGGGAGAGCCTGGTTCCTCCTCGGTTGTCAAATAGCCCATATGGCTCACATGTAGGGGGAAGGTAGCCAAAGTCTTCCTGAAATTTTCAACCCATGGACTCTGTTCACTTCCTAAATCTTCTCACGCATTGTGAGAGCCTTCAAGGTCTTCAGGCTTTGGAGTCTGGCATGATAAAGAACTTGGCTGGTCTTTGTCCTCAGTTCCTGGGAGGTAACCTCGAAATCTTTAGGATTTCTTGTAACAGGAGGGTCCTTTGTTATTCCTGTGGGCTCCAGTCCACACCTGATAACAGAAGACTCAGGGTGGGGGGCTGGCCACGCTATAGATCACGGAAATGGGGCTTTGAGCCAAGTCTTATCAGACCAAACTCCCGGGAAGGATCAGGGGGCTGGATACTGAGGAGAACTACACGGACACGGTTCCGTCAACTGCACCTACAGAATGAAACCTCAATGACAGTTCTGGACACCGAAGCTCGAGAGAGCGTCCATGGCTGACAATACACATTGATGTGCCGGGAGGGTGATGTGTTCTCACTCCACCTGGAGAAGACACTTCCGGAAGCTTGCACTTGAGACCTTCCCAGACCTCACCTAAAGCATCATTTCTTAGTCGTATCCTTTTTGCTATAATAAAATCATAATCCTAAGTATAGTGCTTTCCTGGGTTTTATGAGTCATTCCAGTGAATTCTCTAACCTGAATTTGCAGGCAGTTGGTCAAAAGTGTGGGTGGCCCGGGGAGCCCTGGAACTTGGGGCTGGTGCCTGCAGGGCACACTTGGAGAGGACTGACCTTCACCCGCGGAGTCTGGCTTGGCTCTGGGTGGAGTCAGCATTGTGTCTTAGCTGGTGACAGAAGGAGCTGAAGTCATCGGCAGCACCCCAGTTAGGAGGAGGCTTCAGCTGAGGCTCAAGGGACTTTGCCATTGAAGTGAGCCTGGGATTGCCCCCAAAATGAAATCAAGGCCCAGAACAGGGCATTTCTCTCCAATCCAGGGCAGGTGAGCAGAACGTCCTCCATCCTCTCTATCAAGGAAGGACAGGAGAGAAGTCAGGGAAGCAGGGGATTGGAGAACGGGACAGAACAAGGGCAAGCGCAGTACACGGCGCCTGGTAACCTGCCCCAGCTCCTCCCACCAGCACCTCTGCCCAGGTGCAGCAGCCTTGTGGCCTGGGAGGCGCAGGTCCACCGAGGAATCATTCATGCCTTCTTCCTGGCTCCTACATCTGCTTAGGGCAGCCCCACATCCTTCCTGCCTGTGCCCCCTTCCCAGCAGCTCTCATCTCTCTTCCTTGCCCAGGTCTGCCCTGGGCCGCCCCTGCCTTCACCAGCACAAACTCCTGCCAAACATCAATTCCATATGCTTTCCACAGCCATGAACTCCTGAGCAGTAAGTTTCAAAGGCACAATTACTTCCAATTACCTCTAAGTTCTGATATGGTTGAGGAGTCAGGATCCTGGTCAAGGCCAGCAGATGAGTGACAATATATAAGTCATCTACCTTCTCTCAGCTTCAATTTCTGCACTGGAACATAGAAGAATTAATAATAAATGCCTTACCTTCAGGGTTCTTACGAGGCTCGATGAGAGAGCACATGCAAAATGCTCAGCTGTGCCCAGCACATGCTAAGAGCTTTTGCTTGGTGACATAATGTGTTTTCTCCCTGTCTAGTAAAGGAGATAGCTTTGATTCTGTAAACACTGTGTTTCCAAACTCTTAGACTTTTATCTCCATCACTAGTTTAGCCCCCAGATTACACTTTAGATTCTGGCATTTTCATTTTGAAAAATAATACTTAATGCCCTGGTTCAAATAGGCCCTTTTGAGGAAATCCTGGTTAAATCGCTGCCTTGGGACACACAGCTGGGAGGTCGAGAGGCCAGAATTTGCATTGCCACAGCCAGTGCTTTCTGCCACACCGAAGTCTCTCCAAGTATGGGCTGAGGACAGTTGTCCTCAGAATCACCTGGGAAGCCTGTTAAGCATGCACATGCCCAAACCCACTCTGGATTCTCAAAATCGGAGCTTCTGGTGGTGGACCCAGGAACATTTTTAAGCAATTTCAGCATGTGATTATGATGCATGAGGGTTGCTTCTCTGCAGCACGGCTTGGAAATAACATCTGAAAACCAAGGACACATGTACCAGCACATGGATGGGGCCACCCAAGAGAAATTTTATCAAAAAATGTATGGTACTATTGGTTTGATGCTAGCCAGAATCATGCAATCCACGTTTCCTTTTGCTGGGACCAGGGAAACTGCCAGGTGTCTTTCAGTCCCAATGCTCAGCAGGTGCCCCGCAGGCCTAGCATTTTCTGGCATGAGGCTGGCTCTCTGTTCATTCTGGAACAGACTCACTGCATGGGGGTGACGGGCCCTCCCTGGCTCTTGGTACTAACTGAACCCCCTTTGCCAAACCAGCACTCAGGAAGAGAGCAGCATGTGACTTCTCTGGGAGAAGTAATTTCCTCCAAGACTGCCACTCCACAGCATGACTCTGCCTCTCCTCCCCCAGCCCAGCCCACCCAGCCTGCCACCGCCCCCTTCTCTGATGTGCCTGAACTCTGGCTTCTGAGTGGATAATGGGCTGGGGTGGGAAGGCAAGAGTGGGTGCAAGGTGACCGACCATCCACGACACCTTAGAGAGACCCAGATGAGTTTATGTTGCCTTGGATGAGGGTGTGGGTGTTGGAAAGAGAGCAGTGGATAGACTTAAGATGTATTGGAAATGTGCCGTTTTCCTAGGGAACGTAAATGTTTCCCATGGACTACAAGTGGATCACGTAGGAGAGAAAGATGGAAAGGACCAGTCTTGAGTCCTACACCACAGGCCCAGTAGAGGGATGAAGGGACTCCAGCAGCAAGGAGTTAGAGGTGAATGTTGACATTTTTATGGCTGAGGAAGGAGTCACCCATGATGGAAAAAGAGATGTATTTGCCAAGTCAAAGAATCTTCAGAGAGACGGTCAGTAACATGACCTCCAAAAATATCACAAAAACTTGCTGTAAAAGCTTTCTCTTGTGAGAAAGAAGCACTTTTAAAGGTGAGAGCTCACAATTTTCTTTTGCCTCACCACTCCTCCCTTTATGCTCCCCCTCTGAAAGCAGGTCAGAAGCTGTTAAGATTGAAGAGTGGAAAAGAAGTGAAGCACAAGGCAGAGAACTTGAGAAGACCAAGCCCCACTTTCACCATGCAGGTTGTAGGCTTGAAGCAAGTCCTAGAAGAGAGAACGAGAGAAAAGTGAGCATTCAGGCCTGTTCAGGGTTTTCATTATTGCACAGGCCTGGAATCCTAATTCCTAAATTAAGACTTGGGGGTAACTGGAGTGACTTGCACCAAGAGTAAGGAGGAAGCCATGGGACTACACCCAAGGACAGGAAAAGGTTGCCTGCTCCTACTGCATGAAATGTAAAGGAATTGTGAGGGACAAAATTAAGAGATTTAGATTTTATTCACATTACAAAAGGAAACCTTTGGAAGGTGTAAAGCAGGAGAGTGATATGAAAAAAAAGATCACTGGATGGCGTATGGAGAATATGTCATGGGACGTGATAATGGAAGCTCCACCAGGCTGCTGGTACAGTAATCTAGTTAAGGAACTTGGCACCTTTGAAAAGGAGCTATGGCTGTGGAGATGGTAAGAAGCTACCAAGTTTGATATACATATTTGATTACTAATGGCTTGAATATGGGATAAGATGGAAAGAGAAGAACCATGGATGACTCCCAGATATGGAACCTGAGCAATTGAGTAGCTGGTGGGGACCAGCAGAGGAAGAGGAAGTGGATCAAGAGCTCAGCTTTAAGCTCATTAAGTTTAAGATGTCTTATTAGACATCTAAGTGAAGAAGACAGATGTGAAGTTGGGTATGAGTCAGAGGTCAGAGCTGGATATACAGATTTGGTTGCTTTACCTTATAGATATTATTCAAAGTCACAGGACTGGATGACAGTACACAGAAAGTGGAAGGAAAAGACTTAGACAAGGAGTAGTAGCAAAGAACGGAGGCCAGCAAGGTAGGGGGAGAACCACAGAAATATGTCATCACAGAAGCCTGGAGAAGGGAGTGATCTGCTCCATCAGCTGCTCCTGAGAATCAGAGTAGGATGAGTACAGTACATCTTCCACTACTGGCTTTGGCTTTGGCAAGACATAGGTCATCCATGACCTTGAAAAGTATAATTTTAGTGGAAAGATAAGAACAAAAGAAAGAACGGAAGGAGTTAATGATGGAATCAGAAGTGAGGAAACATAGAGTAAGCATGGAGAACTCTTGAGTAGTTTTGCTGGAAACTTGATACTAAAGGAGGGCTTTTAAAAATTATTTTTAAATAATTTAAATATTTTAAATATTTTTTAAAATATAGGGGCTGTACTAGTCAGCCAAAGGAGTGCTGATGCAAAGTATCAGAAATCTGTTGGCTTTTATAAAGGGTATTTATTTGGGGTAGAAGCTTACAGTTACAAGACTCTAAAGAGTCCAACTCAAGGTTGCTTTCTCACCAAAGTCTGTTGCCACATGTTGAAGCAAGATCTCTGCCCGGTCTCTCCTTCCTTATTCCCCTTAAGGCTCTGTGGTCCCAACTTCTTCCCAACACAGCTGTAGGCTGGCATAGGGTTCGTTTCTTTCCAGACCTTCTCAGCTGCTCAGCTGCTCTGTTCTCTTAAGGTGCAAACTATCAGGTAAATGGTTCATCTCCCTTCCTGGGGCCGCAGGATCAAAGTCTTCTCCTCTGCCGTGTCTATGGAGTGGAGTGTTCTCTCTTCCTGTGTAAGAGTCTTTGCTATCAGCCCACCAAGGAGCAGGGACTCAAATCCTGAGTCAGGCCCTACAGACGTGGCCAAATCAAGCCCTAATCTTTTATCAAGTAAACTTAAAACCTTTGAATTTAATACAATCAATGGGTATCATACCCAGAGGAACAGATGAATTTACAAACATAATTTTTCTCTTTTTTGGGGATTCATAAATAATATCAAACTGCCACAGGGGGGATTCCCATATACCCCACCCACCCCCCCTTCCACACTTTCCCACATTAACATCTCTCATTAGTGTGGTACATAGTGAAACATTGCTACTAACCATAGTCTACAGTTTACATTATAGTTTACACTTTACCCTGCACAATTTTATAGGTCTTGATAAAATGTATAATGGCCTGTATGTCAGGCAGGACAATTCCAATGTCCCAAAAATGCCCACGTGTTACACTTATTCTTCCCTCTCCCTCCCCTCAGAACCTTTGGTGGCCACTGCCTTTATAGCAATGATGCAAGGTCTTCCATTTGTTTTTAAGGCAGAAAAGTATGCACATGTAGATAATACAGTAGAGAGGGGATAGTTGCTGGAATTAAGTAACTGAGTAGTGATGGGACGCAGGCACGAGTCAGGAAGTCTTAAGTAGGAGCAGGACCACCCTTTCCGTTGTAACAGCAAGAAGGCAGAGTTGGCCTGTGGATTCAGTGGTAGTCACTGCCCAAGGGAAACTTTCTTCTTAATGGCATGGATGTCCAAGGTGACTTAACAAAGTAAGATTGTGTTTATGGTCGGGTGGAAGGTAGATTGGCAAGGAGGGAGGAGAGAGTGGAAATAAGGAAATGGGCCAACGCGAGTAGATATGTCTTTGGAGAAGTTGTCTGTGGATGGGAGAAGAGCGATAGTATGCTAAGGGGCTGCCTAGGTGGGCTCATGGGAAGCGTTTTGTTTTTGTTTATGAGGGCTATAATTTTGTGTTAATATGGAGAAAAGTTGGGCATGTTTAAATGTTGGGTGGGATTCAGTGAAAGAGAGAGAAAGAGGCTGAATATATGGAGAGAGAGAGAAGATAGTAAAAGGGTAAGTTTTCCCAAAATGTGAGAGCTTGGGCTGCAGAGTCTTTGATCTTGGAGAATGGAAGGGATACTTGTAACAGGAATAAAGAGGAGAGGATGGAACAAATGCTGATGGGTTTTCAAATTTGAAAGAAGGAAGTCATAGTATTTCCCCTTACAATGGTTTCAATTTCCTCTGTGAAGGAGAAGGAAAGGTACTCAGAGTGAGAGAAGAAAAAGCAAGCTTATTTTATACTTCAGATGAGCTAACAAAGGGTGTATCCACCTAAAGAGTATTCGTAAAGCAAAGAAAACCAGGGAAGGGGGAGGGAGGGAAGGAAAGGGGGAAAAAGGACTGAAAAGTAGATAAGTGTGGCTTTCCTCTGACATATTTTATTATCCTGGATGAGATACTGATGGCGTTTACCATTGGGGATTCCATTTTGAAATGCTGAAGATCAGTTCATGCCCTCATGAAGAAGAGTTGTGCCAGAATATCACAAAATTTTAGAAATGGAGATGGCGTTAGAGATTTCCTAGTCCCATATTCATATTTTACTGGTAGGAAAATGAACACTCGGAATCCCCCAGATGGTTGATGACAGAGCCAGGCTTAATATTATGTCTTCCATAACCCAGGCTGCCCTGGACACCAGCCCCGTGGCCAGGCCCCACCAGGCAGGGAGTCATTTCAGACCAAGCAGCATGCTTGAGGTTCAGTGCTGGCCCCTCCAGAAGGGCTCCCCTTGAGTTGAGGCAGGAATTCAAGCATCTGCAGAAGGTCCCGCCTCACTGTGGAGCGAGAGAAGTTAATGCCGTGATTTAGCAAAACTGAGGAAGACTATGGGGCTTCCAGGGATTCCAGGGCACCCTCATTTAAGTGGGTTTAACTCCACATGATGAAGGAGCTGTTATCTAGCCTGGCAGCTGGAGTCTTCCTTACCTTGCCACTCATTTGCTGGATGATGTCGGCCAAGTCACACTCCTTCTCTGTGCTAATACGTTACCATCTCCAGCCACACTCCGTACTGTTTGTGCTTCCAGCATTCAAAGTAATGCTTTCGAAATTGGGACTTGCTAGTATTTTGAGCTTGGAAAGAAATGTCCTCAAATCACCATGCTTGGATGTTTCCACCTCATCACATCTTTTATTCTCACATCATAAAGGCACCAGTCTCATTTTACAGATGGAAGAATTAAACAAGGTGACACACAGAACACCAAAACAGCTCTGTAATACCCCCTGAGGATGTTTATAATAAAGAAGGGTTTCAAACTAAGGCGTGCAATAGGTTTCATTATTTCACATAATGATATGAAGGCATTTTTGCGCAAAATAAAATTTTGTTCGGGAGCTTTTCAGGATTTGTTATTTCCTTTTCATTTAGCATAACTGCAGTAGCCAGGCGCCCTTCGATCACTATGGAATAGAGTCTCGACAGCAGTAATGTCTGACAATGAATTCAGCACATCCAAGATCCAAGGTCCCGCCATTGTCTCAGAGAAGCTCTCAAACAAAGGGCAAAGCCTGGTCCATTGTTACCAGGGCCCGATGGGGAGTCCAGCTCTCTGAGAGAATAGAGCATGTTGCCACTTTCTGTGCCTTGATAATAACATCAGCAAGTATTGCTCTTGGGGAATGGAAGGCTTAGAATATGGGACCAAAAGGGAAAAAACGGACAATGGGAAACTAATATATCATTAACATGCCTTTGGGGAAACTCCTTTGGCAACTGCAAATGCACTATCCAGGACCAATTTGATGATGAGAGTCAATCTAATTAATTTAAAATGGCTTTGCACATCGGCCAAGCCAAGGACTGAAGCAAATGGGAAGCTGGTTCAGATGTATTCCGTGGAAAGAACCATTAAGAACAGAAGATAGAGCTCTGGGAACTCTGATCCTTTAACAATCCACAATAAACATATAAGTGTGAAAAGCAGAGTGGCTTCAAAATACTTGGATTCAAACCCCGACTCTGCAATTCATTTGTTGGGCCACTCGAGCAGATTACTTAACATTTCCAAGCCTCTGTCTATAATTTATGGAAGATTTCCATCGTGGCCATCAAGAGATACTCTCCAAAACACTTCCATGAAATGCTCTTCATTTATCATAGATATGCTTGTGCTGCACCCTGGCTTATCTCATCACCTGTTCAATGTCTGATCCCACTGACCCCATAGCACCTCTTACAGTGCCTATGAGCATGTGGCGAATGATTAACGGATCCTTCACAACACTTCGTAAGTGTCCCAGCTGGGCACCCAGCTCTGGGACCCCAAGGAAGTTAAGGCTTCATCTCTGTCCCCTGGGGACTTTCAAGAGATGAGACATCCACAACCATGGAAAGCAAAATGCCACACAGGCCCCCCTGTGCTTCCTGCCCTGTGAATGGCACACATGCTGGTGTTGGAAGAGATCAGAAGAGATGAAAGAAGCTTCCTAGAGAGGAGGGCTGGATTTGAAGGATGGGTAGAATTCAGGTTATTCCCTGCTTCCATAGACTGGGGGGGGGGGGGAAGTAAAATAATGGAGTGATCCCAGAGATGGAGGAAGCCAATTCTCCCAAATGGATTCCACATCCACTGCATTGCTAAAAACCATCCCAAGCCTCCTCCGTCACCAGGGAGGGGTAATGGCACCTGAGCTCCTGGCTGGGTCTGTCCTTGAGAAAGAGCCCTGGTATGGAGTCAAGGCATGCCAGTCCCCAGAAATCGCTCCCAATGAGCTTGATTAGAACTAAGCGGGCACTCCTCTTGTACAGCAAGGTCTGAGTCCTGGGGCCACTGTCAACAGCAAGCTACTCCTGGGCTTCCTGGGCCATGACTTCAACTCGGGTCAAGGCAAGGAGCCGTTCTTAAGGGCTTATGTCCCACAAGAAGTAGTATGATGGATAAAAAGATGATTAAGTCGTGGGCTCTGCTCTTAAGGAACTCATGGACTAGCAGCATGAGTTGTACAAATGCATCTAGAACTACTCTAAATGAGCTAAATGATGGAAGAGAAGAAACACGTGCTGCTGAGGCTCAGGGAAGCTCAGTGCCCCTTTGGGGCATGTAATGAATAATGTAATGATAAGAAGGGGTTCCATTTCAAAAGCGGAGGTGACATCTTTGCTCCTGTCCCCACATCTATAAAATGGAAATATCGTAGCCGTCTCAGAGAATCATTATACGCATTAAATAAGGTATTACATATTAAAAACTAAGGACAGCTCCTAGTGCATAGTGACTACTAATTGTTAGCCATTTTTCCTTATTAAATGAGAATGGCCTTGGAGGATGAGTAGCATTTTATCTACAGAAATAAGGGGTGGGAAAATGCAGTTTATTATCAACGCAAAGGTAATTCCTGCCTTCACTCAGCTGTTTATCTCGTAACCAGGGAGAAAGGAATCAGATGTGGGAAGGCGGGAGAGTGAAGGCTGTGCCCAGGAAACAGTGAGCATTCTGCTAGGGGGAGGGAACAGAAGCTTCGGTGGCAGACGAAGCATCCAAGCCGCCTGGGAGGACCATGAATGCCAGGCCGAAGAGTCTGCACAAATTCCTGGCCCCTGCCCAGACTTCCATTACAGATAAAAGCCAGCCATCCCCATCGTCGTACTCTGGCAAGCTCTGCAGATGGACCCAGTTCTGAGTGTGGCGTCCCCGCTAGCTATTAGACTGCACACAGTCCTTAAAGCCTCAGAATTGCACGTTTTCAGCACAGCCAGGCAAAATGATCAATCAGTGCTTTCTCCTGTGCTTTGCGTCTCCTGGGCTGGACAAGCATTAGCTGCATTTGTCTGCAAAACTCGCCTCCACCTCACTCAGCAGCAGGAGGGTCAGGCAGACAGTGCAGTTCAAGCACCTGGGAAATGGCTGGAAACATCTACTTTTCCCCTAAGTGTAGCGATGCACGTCCCTTAGGGCCAAGGGCAAAACTCCTCTTCAGGCAAACTTTCTTTTGCTGGAGAAAATAGTAAACACAAGACAAAGAAAGCAGCGTCAGGGAGCAGTCAAGAGGTGATGAGTGACCAGGAACCCTGCAGGCGGCTCCAGTGTCGAGCCCTCAGTGCAGACCTGGGGGGAGAAGCGTCAGGAAAGCCTACGGGGGTCAAGCAAGGCTCCATCGAAATGGAGTATAGACCGGGGAGCAGGACCACGGAGGCAGGAAAGCTTGCCAGCCTGTTGCATTCATTTCTTTACCTAGGAGAAGGTAGTGAGTCTCTGCTGTGTACCAGGCGTGTCCAGGCTCTCTAAGAGGGCACGGCAAAGCTCCGGTCTTCATGGAGCTTGCACTAAGTAGGGAAGAAGGATAACAGATGAAAAGGAACATAAGTATATGTTATGACGGCACAGAACAAGGACTATGGAGAGAAATAAAGTGGGGCTGAGGGGCTGGCGGCATGCTATTGATTTGGTGGTCGGGGTGCGTGTGTCAGGGGAGGGGGTTTGAACAGAGACCTAGATGGTGCCATGGCTAAGCCAGGAAGCTCTGTGGGGCAGGAGAGAACAGCAGGACAAAGCATGCTCATCTGTTCTAGAAACAGCAAATGAGAGCTGCGGGGCTGGAGAAAAGTGAGCAGAGAATAACGGGAGATGGCAGTGGAGACGCAGGCAGGGGCCACATCTGCAGGGCTGGTAAGCCATAGGAAGGAGGGGTTTGGGGGTTCTTCTAAGTGGGAGAGAAGGGTTTGAAGGTTCTGCTTAGGTCGGTGATGTTGTTTGACATCTTCAGTCTCTATTTCCATCTCGTATACCCTTCAGGTGTCTGTCCTTCATGGTTCTGATCAAATGGACACCCTCCTTGGCTCTTTCCAGCTTCTCCCTCTACCGTCCTCTCCATGGTGACTTTCGGTGGCTTCTTGGCTCTGCTCTCTGATGCTCATGCAAGGATCCTCCCATCGACCCAGGTTCCCAGAAGCACTTACTCCTCCCTCCAAACGGGAAGGGCATTTGCACAGGCTGGTCTTTGTGTTGCCACCACGTTCTGGCGTGGGTGCCTGGAGGAGCTCTGCCTCCTCGGTCACGGTGTGGACATGCTCTGAAACACTGTTGCTCGCATGTGGGCCGTGCAGCAGCAGCAGCAGGAACTTGCTAGAAAGGACAATTCCCAGGCCAGACCTGTGGAGTCAGAATCCACATCTTCACGGGACCCCCAGGTAGCCACATACACATTAAAGTTTGAGAAACACTGCTTTGAAATGCATTTCTTGGAATGTCAGTGTATCTGGAGAATTCATGGTGAATCTTCCAAATAGCAAGATCCTCAGATCAAATATTTCAAATATCAATGTGCACTACGACCACCTAGAGCAGCCTAGAGCACTTGCTGAAAACGCAGATTCCTGGGACTCCACCTCGGAAATTCTGACTCAGTAGGTTTGGAATCTGCATTTTTGCAAAGCCCCAGGTATGCTGATGATCCTTATGGGAAAGAAACACTGGACCAGGACACAAGGAATGGGCTGAAACTCAAGGTCATAGCTCACCTTCTGGTTGATGTGGGAACCAAGCCTGAGACTCTACAATTGTACCATATGTTCTCTTTACAGTGCAATGGTCAGGCCAAACTTTGTCTAAGCACATGGTACCTTCCAACCAGCACACAAATTCTTATACAATTTCAAGATGTAGTTTTATTATTTCAAATCCAGTAACTCTTTAGAGAGTCTTTAAATATTCCCTACAGTGTACATGTATCTATATATGGTGTTATGTATCTGTCTAGAAATAATTTATTTAAGTCCACAAATGCTAAATAGCTGAGAAGTATTTCATTTTGTCAGTTTGTTTACATGCCTACTGTGTATACATCTGCATATTAAGCTTTATCTGACGATGAAAACCTATTTGTCTCTTTAGCAGTACACTGATGGGTTCAGGGGTGCATTACTACTTCTAAATGAATTTAGGATATAAAATATGCATGGTTCTGAATCATATCAAAACAATTACTCAGACAAAGTGAAGATAAATTAAACTAAATATCAGGATTTTTAAAATTAAGAATGCCTATCTATTTGTCTTTAACTTGTTTGGAAGAACAAGTCAAGCAAGCACGCTGTGTTGACTTCTGGAGGGACCGGAGTGCAACCAGCCTCAGCTCTGCTGATTAATTGGCCAAGATGCAGTTGAAGAAGCTTTGCTTTTATTATTCTCAGGGACCCATTTGAAGGCTGCCTCTGTGAAAATAATTACATTTAACACAAAACATGTGGACAGTGCTTCTGGGTGGAAGCTTGGCAAATTTTTTAACCACTTCATCGAGGTACAATGTATATACCATAAAATTCATGTTTTTATCATAAAATCCAATATTTTGAAGAAAGTTACTGATTTTTACAATCATCACCAAAATCTAGTTTTAGAACATTTCCAGCACTCCAGTAAAATCCCTTGTGCCCATTGACAGTTCATCCCCATCCCCACCCCAGCCCAGGCAACCGCTAACCTAAGGCGAATGATTTTTAAGATACATTTGTTGAGAAAGTGATCCTGTGGTCTGTCTTGTTCCCTTAGAGTGGACACCATGGAAGGGAATGCTAGAAAAACTGCAGAAGACCCTTCTACTAATCAGGATGCAACTGAATGTGTTGAGAACACCAAACATTTGGCAATCTATAAGTTTACATTTAAGCCCAAAACAGAACCCAGGGGCTGGCAGCTAATCCTGGCAGGATCACAATGCTGAAAAGACAGAAATTGACTAGCAATTAAAGCCCAGATGGAGCGTGAGCAGCTTGGTAAGTCTGCTTATTGGGATCTGGTGACGTTTCTAACCTGTTTAAGGAGGCCCTGAAGTACACTGAGAAGAATACGTGGCTTTTCACAACAGGAAAACTGCATTTCTGTAACAAGTTGCTATGCCTCCATATACTCCTTATGCCATTTGTTTATTTAGAGCTTGTTTCCTTCAACACTCATTCATTGTTAACAAATATTTGGGTGCTTACCATGTGATAAGCATTGCGATAAAAAGATGAACGAAATAGATACATTCCCTGCCTTCCAAGAGCTAACAGTTTAACTTTCTATAAGTTGAAGAGCTCATAAAAATCAATAAGACAATCATCACTTCATATTAAAGCAAAATGGCAGCATGTGCAGTCGGCCCATAGTTAAGGGGGTTTGGAGTCAGAGACACAGTCCTTTCTCTTACTAACTTCTCATATGTAATGGGGTGAGACTTTTGGGGACCTAAGGATGGGGTGAATGTATTTTGCATAGGAACAGTCATAAATCTTTGGGGACCAGAAGGCAAACTGTGGTAGGGTGATGCTTGCCCCCTGCCCAATATGTCCACAGCCTAACCTGTGACTGTTACCTTAAATGCCAAAGGAAATCTGCAGCTGTGATGAAGATGACAAGCCTTGAGATGGGGAGATTACCCGAGATTGTGTGGGTGAGCCCAATCTAATCTTACATGTCCTCAAAAGCAGAGAACCTTAGTCTAAAGAGAGCTCACAGAGAGGCAGTAAGAGAAGGGCTTGAAGATAGGGGAAGGAGCCACAAGCCCAGGACTGCAGGTGACCTCTAGAAGCTAGAAAAGACAAGGAAATGGATTCACCCACAGAGCCTCCAAAAAAAAAAAAGGAGCGCAAGCTGCCAACACCTTGCTTTTAGCCCGAGACCTGTTTGTGCTTAGGACCTACAAACTGGAAGATAATAAATTTGTGTTTTCACGCCACTACATTTGTGGTAACTTGGTATGGGAGCCTAAGAAAACTAACTCATCATATCAGACAACTTAGGAAACCTCCCCCACACCTCGTTTTCCTCGCCTGTGAAAGGAGGATGACAGTGCTGATAGAATTGTTTGAGGATGAGCTGTGATAGTGACTCTAAAGTCCTGAGCACGTGCTTCATGCCGAAGGACTGGTTAGGAGCAGGCCCCCAAACCGATTCACCAAAGAACTTTAAAAAGGAGGCAGAGGAAACGGCTCTGCCCATGAGTCAGAAGGCCCAGAATTTGGTCCATGTCCCGGTACCAGCAAGGTACCAGGTGAACGGAGGTAACTCATGCACCCCCTCTGGACTACAGTTGCTACCAATAAGGGGTTTGAACTAGAAGATTTATTTCTAAGGGCACTTTAAAATGCTCTGACAGGGATGACAAATATAAAAGAAAGCCCATAAAATGTTTGCATTCAAGTATGAAGAAATAAGATCTCCTTACAACAAAGGTTCAATTTGAATTGCAGAGTTTTGAAAAGTTCCCTGAGAAAGGTAAGGCTTAAGTTGGCTGCTTGCTTCTACCACAGTTTTCCCTGGACTGGAAAAGAATATGGTTCAATTTCTGCTAAATCTACCCCCAAGGGGCTCCAGACCCCACCATGCCAGTATAGACATTCTCCTGGAGTTAAGAGCCAGGCAAAGTCCTTGAAAGTCCTTCACTAGATAATCCCTGGAGTTATTTCAAACACTAATCAGGACACTTAAAGAACAACAAAGAGATAAAAGGTCCTTTTCTAGTACTATTTGGAAGCAACTGCCAAACACCAAGACAACTGTCACTATTTTTTGCTGCAGAGTTCCAAGTGTAATTAGAGGAAAACTTGTTATGGAAAGAAATGAGTAAATGAGAGGGAGTTTGGGATTTGGAGCCAAAGGAAAAGTTGTACCCATGGTGGGTCCCTGAATATTTCTCTTTAGCTTGTCAAAGGACAAATAAGGATTTTTTTCCCCCTTGACAGGTGGTATCCATCCCAACGTTTGAATCAGTGATCAGGTCTGAGTGGAAATGGTAGCTTCTCCACCTGAGACCAGCCTGTGTTGGCACCTGACATTCTTACCAGGACAAACCTGGGGCTTGGGTTAGCTCTGGAAAAAAACTCAGGCGTCTCTTGCGTAAGGGCCTCCAACAGAAGGCAAGTGTCCTCAGAGTCTGGCCAGTGAGGCCCCATCTGTGTGTGGCCTGGCCTGCCGTGAACTGACCGCCTTGCTAAGGGGCAGAGGGACCTGCGCTTTTCCCTCTAGCGTCTCTGCCTCCTCTCTCTTTGCATCTCTGGGGAGTCCTGGTCAGGGCCTCTTCAACAGGGGTGCTCTTGGGCTGTCAGGCAACTAAGGTGTTTACCTGAGGATTTTGATCTTTCCCTGAGTTGAAAATACTTAACTACATAGCTCTCTTTGCTTTTTGTCCTGGAGAAAAAGGACAACTTTGGCTTTGAAAGAAAACTACATAAAAGCTAGAAGGAATGGGGTATTATACTCAATTTTTGAGAATATAAATCTATAAAATTATCTGATGGGCAAGCTGATAAAATGCAATCTGATAAACTGAGTATACCCTTTGGCCCAGGAATGTGTTCTAAGGAAATAATCATAACAATTTTATTGCTATATGCAAAATGGTATTCATTGCCACATGGTTTATTAGAATAAAATGTAGCAACCTCAGTGAGCATCATTAGGGGACTGGTTATATATATTTTAGTCAACTCTTTGAAAATATGGGAGATGTGTTATATATATGAATACAGGCACATATGTAAAAAGAGAGATGAAAGATGTCTAGCTTATTTTAATTTTTAAAAACATGTTATATAATAGTAAGTATAATAAACTATCTCTATAAGGAATATTTATCTTCCTCTATTACTTAAAATAAAACTAAAAGGAAATCTCCAAAATGTTAACAGGGTCAATAAAAGTAATAATTTTATTACAATTTCAATCAGAAAAGAAATTACAGCAAGAATAAATTAGTCACTCGTATGGAGTGGAGCTATGACCCTCAGTCCTACAAGCTGAGATTAGGCTGGGGATGGGTCTCCCAGACAAGGTCTGGAGATTAGAGAAGCCCAGTAGTCAGTTCCCAAAGGAGAGGGCGTAAGATAGTGTCAGGGTTAGGCTCAGGTGTCAACTCGGCCCTTGGCAGCAGCTGCTGAGTGGAAATTCAACGTTCCTTCCTTGTCGGCAGAGAAGGGTACAGACTCACGCACACAGCTGGCCCTGACACTGCACTTTGGCTCTCACCTGCTCGCCTCCTTCCACCTCTCCATTCCTGTTGTTCAGATGGAGAGTCAAGTTGGAGGGGTTTGTTTCAGAGATGCTGCTGCATGCGGACACTGTTGCCTTTCTCTCCTCCCCAGAACACCTCTTATCTGGAGATGAAGCCTGGAGTCTACTCCGAGGCACACAGGGCTCCCAGATGCCTGGAGATAAAGCCCATGCATTTAAAATGCCATCCAGTTCCCTCTGCAGCAGATTACTCTACTGTCAGCACCAGGAAAGCTTTCAGCCATCTAACACCCTCCCTCCTCCGAAATATGGGGGCCACTGGGAAGCTGAAAGATTCCACTTATTTCATCAACCACAATGCTCATAAATTAACTCTACTCAAATGAGCACCATGTGCCAATCACTGTCTCCCACTAACCAAAAAAACTCACTTGACTTCCGCATGGAGGAATAAAATCTAGAGCTAGAGACCAGTAATATTTGGGAGGGGTGGAGGGCATATTAGAAGAGTGGGGAATAAATGCATACCCCCTCAAGGAGACAGTTTTCTTTCCTTCTTTTTTGTTCATTCATTCAATCATCCAGCAGAAATGCACTGGGTTTCTAATATGTTGTCATTTACTGTGCTGGACTCTGGGGAAGAGGCATGGTTTCTGCCATCACGGAACTTTCTAGCTGAAGGGTGGGAGAGACATTAAACAAATAACCCCTCCCACAATACATAGTAGAAACTGTAATGAAAGAGCCATGGTGAAAAGGTATGTGGTGCCATGGAGTGTGTAAAAGTGGCCTCACAGAGGGAGGCTGGAGGCGGCTTTCCCAAGCGGCTGGATCTTCAGCAGACAAGGCTCTTCTAGATCTTCACTTTGGCTCCTGTTTTTCCTTCCCCGTCACCTGGAGTGGGCTTGCAGCCCTATCATACGCTTTAGCACATCTCCAAGACACAACTCTCTGGCTCCAAGTAGGTGACCATCTTAAATCTCAAAGAGATTATCTGTCACATCCACCCTTCTCAGAGCAACAGTTGTCAGATGAGAGGGGTGCCTTTCCTCAACTCCCCTCCCAGACTTGGTTTGCCAGAACCAGCACCAAATAAAAGAGGCGGGATTTCTGGAGAGAACTGAGTTTTCCTTGTCCTGGATGCAACATGTTGGATCCAGAGATAAAGTCAGAAGTACCAAATGAACTAATGATAGTGGAAAATACAGATGTTGAATCAACAAAAGACACAAATGACTATAATAAACAGTTGCTAGTTAATGGGCTATCAGTGATTTTAAAGACCACGATAACACAAAGAATTAGTCAAAAAATGATTGTATGCCAGTAGGTCAATGAAATATAGAATTGTGAATCTATGAATGATTTAGATATGAAGCAGAGAATATGCATGAAATCTGAGCCGAGCATAGTTCTGAAGGTGCTTCCAAGGAAATATAAAAGAGTTCCAGCACAAAGCTTCCCCAGATCACCTCTGAATGGCAGAATCAAAGGTTAACAGAAAATCAGAAACAAAAGAGAATTACCCAATCTGGGCGGGATGGCAGGGCAGAGCTATCATGTATGATGAATTCCAGGATCAGTGAGACGAAGACAAAAGGCTCTGGACAGACTGGATGGCCAGGAAGTCAAGAGTGCTCATTATGATGTAGGGCAGGAGACGATATTATCCCACAGAGAAAATTCAAGAAGAAAGAGGGTCCACAGAAAAGCCTGGGGTCCAAGATAAGCAGCAGAAGGGTAACAGTGAGGTTTGGGAGCTAGGGTTCAGGTCCCAGTAGTCCTGTGTGGTGTCATTTGCCGGTCTTTGTTTATCTCAGCACTCTTTTCAAAAAGCCATGGGCCCTTCCTTACAATCCCACAAATATGTCTGCAATGCTTTTAAAATAAAAGCAAAGTGGTTCTGGAGCCTAAAAGATATGATATGATAAAATACTTGGAAAAGGCACTCCGGCTTGTCAAACAAGAAGAGTACAAACACAAACAGACCTTGAGACACAACCTAAAAGAAGATGCAGGACAATGGAATTTATTGAAACATTCCATTAACCATAATTTTAGCCAAAGCAATAGGAAAACTTCACTTTTCTTTGTATACCTAAATAGAGAAACTACAAATCAAATAGATAGATAGTGGAGAGGACGGTAGTGGGATGGGAGCAGAAATGAAAACTATTGATCAAAAAATTGGATTTTACATATTCCAATTTCCATGTACTTTGCCACTATGTCTTTAAAGCTCCTCCTCTTTTCCCCATCTACTCCTATTTCCCACCCAAATATTCTACCCTGAAATACATATAAACACGTACGTATACATATGTGTATACACATACATAGATAAACATATACATGTATCTACAGTGGTAGATCCAATTATGTGCCCCAATTTAGACATGTCCTCAATGTAAATCCACTTTCTTGTGGTATGAACCCACTATAAATAGGACCTCTTGGAGATGTGATTTTCAGTTAAGGTGTGGTCAACTGAAGCATGGCGGGCCTTTATCTGGATTACTTGAGACCTTCTAAAGAGAGGAAATTCATATGCAGGAAGTCAGAGAAAGCCACAGGAAGCCATGGTCAGGAGAAGCCAGCGAGGGGAGGAAGAGAGAGCCGGCCATGTGACGGAGGCTCCCCGGCCTCAGAGAAGCCTGGTCTTGCCGACACCTTGACTTCAGACTTCAGCCTTCAGAACCATGAGACAGTAAATGCTTGTTGTTTAAGCCCCCACCGTGTGGTTAGCACCTCTGGCAAAGCAAGTCAAAAACGAATTCACTCTAGATGAAAGTAAATGTATGGAATCCCCAGAAGTATTTAAAATATAATCTAGCATGCTGTAAGGAATAACTGAATGACCTTCAGTTAAAAGTCAAAAGTTATGAAATACAAACAGGCTGAAATAAAATGACAATAGGTGAATATGGTAAAGGGACAATTGAACACTTGGAAATAAAAATATAGTAATTAAACAAGAAGTCAGTGTGTGCTCTGGCAGATACCAGCCGCTTTCCAGCCCACTTCCTCCTCCCCCTGGGCAGACACCTGGACCACATTTCCCAGTTTCCCTGGTGTTGCCTGTGGTCGGGTGACTGCAATGTAGCCAGTGGAAGACAAGCAGGCCTGCTTCACGAGAATTCCCCATTCTCCTTACCCATCCTTGCCGGCTGACAGGGAAAGGGGCTTCAGCCTGACCTGGAAAGCTATGTGCCAAAGATGATGGAACCATAAGATGGTACCACACGAATGCAACTGATGATGTTAATACCTTAGCCAATTTCCTTCTCATCTTTTTAGCTCTGCATTTGTACAAAATTAAATTTTTTTTTTTTTTTTTTTACCGGGAGGTCCCGGGGATCGAACCCGGGTCCCTCCATATGGGAGACGGACGCCCAACCAGTTGAGCCACATCCGACCCCCTAAAAAAATTTTTAATACTACTATTTTTCACTTAATATTACATCAAGTACTTTTCAACTATCAAACAACTATTTCAGAGTAATTAATTAATATTCCCTTTCTGTTTATTTTAGTTTTGCAGTACAATTTAATATATTGCAGGAAAAGGACTCCTTATTACTCATATTTGTAAAGTATTCTTAGCTCTTATTATTTGTTTGTTTCTCCAGTTCAATTCCAGACACATTCCAAATGAAAGGTGATGAGCGTCCAAAGTAGGAAAGTAGGAGTGCATTAAAAGAAAAATGGATATGAATTATTCCTGTGACATGAGGATCATTCCACTTAATCAAAAACTTATTATAAGAAATAAATTAGATTAAATGAGACAATGAATATAAAATGACTAGCTCTTTGCCTGGCAGGAAGTAGACCTGTAATACATATTACTTCAATTCCCTATCCCCTCATCCCCAATAAAAAGCATTTGGATGTCAACGGCTATGGTGAGATGACCCCCCGAGTTCTTTTTCCCTTCCCCTCCATCACACTCTCTACACTCAGCCTCAGCCTCTAGCTCTCTGACTCTCCTCTTTGGGCCCAGGTTCCCACTAGGTGCCCTGTCCCACAAACCCTCTCTGTCTGCTCCAGATGCTTTGGTGCCTTCTCAGAAGAGAGACGCCGTCCTCTGAGCTGGCCGCCGATGGGACCAGGGCTGGCGGAGCTCAGGACCATCCTGTGCTCAGCTCAGAGGACGGCACGAGAAGCCCCTGGGCCCTCTCTTTGCAAGTGTTTGTGCCTTGATGACTCAGAGAATTTCTGGGCACGCTGAGTTCTGTGCATGTGTGGCTTGGGGATAACTTTGTTATCAAAAGTCTTCCCCTCTAGCTAGAAAGGAGAGGAAGAGAGAAAGAGGGAGGCAGGAGATTAGCGGAGGGGGAAAGAAGAGGAGAAAGAGATAAGGCGAGGGGGAGATACCACAGCCAAGGCTGTTTTCACCTTGAAGGGGGCGTCTTATACTGATACTTAGCCAGCTGAACAGTTTTTATGTCATTTTGGCCACAGAGAATTCTGGCATAGAAATGTCTGATAATTGTAACAACGAGCATGTGTTCTGCAGTTACAGAAAACACATGTCATTATTTCATTGCCATATACAGGACTTTGCATTCAAGGAGAACTTTTCCTTCAAGAAGCTCAAGGCATTTTATAAAATCCAATTCCAATCAACAACTACAGTGGGTACAATAAATCATCGGTAATAGAGAGAACTCTCGCAGGGCAGGTAGAAATGTGTTTAAACTCTGGTAATAGCTATGTACTCCGCTCAAGCTCTCAAACAAACCTCTCTTTAACATAAGCACATTGAATAAGCCATACTGCAGAGAGCCATGCAAGCTTTCTAAAAGAGGAAAGAGCAGTGGGATCCTCTGTAGGCTTCCTAATCATTTCTTTGGGCTTTCAGAAATCTTGGATAACAACAAAGTGTCAAATGTCTAAGACACAAAATAAGAAGCAGTTTTAAAACCCAAAGTGACCGTAGGAGAGTCTGCCTGCACCCCCAAATTCCACGTTCCTCACTTCTGCATCCTGCCTTGTGCCACAGGGCAGCACCCCCTTGCCCCCTGGGCTCCCCTTGGGCTCAGTCCTGCCAGGATGCGGGGGAGGCAGCAAAGGGACAGGTTCTTTCTTCCCCTGCTCTCCCTCCAGCCACAGCTCCCGTCTGCGGGTCCATCCTGTGCCTTCAGCTCTTGGGGGGTAGCAGCCGCCTTTCTCTCCTTGTGTCCCTGCTGTTCAAGGCCCGAGGTGCTTTGCCCCCCTTCGTGGCATCCTCACACTGCCCACTCCTGCACAAGTCGTCGTGTTCGCGGTGGTTCACTTGCTCCTTCGAGTGGGCTTTCTGCTTCCTGCCCTCGAGACCATGACAGGAAGAGTGACTTTGACGAGCTTTAACCTTGTCGTCAGAGCCAAGAGGAAAGAACTCGTGCTGTGCCCTGGGGGTGCACCTCTTTCTGAGCTTAGCTTTGCTGATCCCACACCTCCCACTGCGCAGGAGTTAGCAAAGATGACATCTACTCTGGAGGACAAGTGTGTGGCTGTCAGGGAAGAGAGACTTTGAAGGCTGCGGGGAGGTGCTGCAGAAGCCCTGGGGGGTGGACAGGTGCACCCAGCATGCAGAGAGCAGGAGAAGAAGGATGGGGGGGGGGCGGGCGGAGCCCTTAAGGACCAGCACCGCCCTGGAAGCCAGGTGGTGACCTCATCTGCACACACCGGGCAGGGCAGAGACCCTGCAGGAGCTAAGAGCTGATTCATTCCAAGACCTGCTGCAGACAATGGGGATCACCTAGCAGACAGACCAGTGGGTGCATGGAACAGGGACAGCCTCTCTTGGCTGGAGGACAGACAGTAACTCCTTAGGGATGAGAAAGAACCAACTCGACCTCAACTCAGCTTGTACAGTTCACTTAGAGGCGAAATGTCAGACATCTGTAATTAGTGAAATAATTTAATTTGCTCTTCAGCAAATCTAGTTACAATGTGCTCTGGAGCATCCTGAGAGAGCACTTCTCAAGCAGTGTGGTTGGTCTTAATAAGTCCCATTTTAGAATCTGAGACGCTAACATCATGTTTTGGAAAATATCTGATGTCAGGTGGACCTGACCAACCATCTGTTCATTTAATGGATGCCCAGGTGGGGAGAGACTCTGCCCAGCCTACTTGGCAAAGAATGATCAGGGGATACAGAAATGACCTCTAAATCCCAAGAGTTGTACTTGCCAGAAAAGAAGAGGAACAGAATTATAAAAGCTCAGGACAGGAAGAGGCCTTAACTATCTCTGATACCAATTTCCTCCTCCCACCATTTAACAGATAAGAAACTGAGGTCCCAAAGAATTAGGAAGGCACACACTTTCCCACAGCCAGTCATGACAGAACCAAGCTTAGAATCCAGGCCTCTGTCTTCCTAGGAAGTTCCCTTCCAGAAAGGTTAAATATCCAGGAACACAGCTAAGGCTGTGAGCCCACCCCTCTGGACAGCTGGCAAATTCTCTGGCTCTTATAAACGTGGGGAGCCCTCGGGTGGGGGAGGACATTCCATGTTTCTTTAGCTTAAATTACTGTGAGCTCATTGTTGACGTTCCTTGAGAGTCTATCAACTGGACATAACACACTTTTTCACCTAAAAAAAAATCACAAATTTATTATAAAGTCACCAATAGAGACCCCTGTTGAATTTCTACACATGGAAAAATACCAACCTCTGGGCTCAAGCCCCTTTCTTGAGGCCACTTAGTTGATTTACTTACCGTAAGCAGTTTGGCTGGTGAACTAGAGATTGCTCTGTGAATTGAGATGACATATAATGGACCATATTTTTGTTTCACAAAAACAACTTCCAAAATAGCCAAGAAGAAGGGAAGCCATCTCACTGGGATGATTATGAATCACTTTTCCCACAATCACTTCACTGAAGTTCCCTTTCCATCTGTTGGCCCTGAGGTCTGGGAAGGGAAGGCATTCACTCCAGGTATTCTGACTGCATGATGGGAAAGCTGGAGACAATGGATTGAGCTATTCCTAAAGGACATCATCGTTTCAAACTGCTAACATACAGCAGCTTCCTGGGCTTTCCTCAAATGGAAGAACCATTCTGGAGAGAGATACCCTTCTTTTCACTCATCAACTAAGCAGGAAGTCTTGAGTTTATAAATACCAATGACTGTGCTGCCACAAAATGACTGCACAAATCAGGTGGCTCTCAGGACCAGAGCAGAGAGTTAATAGCTGTGAGAGAACAGGATATACTGGTGGGATCTAGAATCAAATATCCAAGGATTCAATAAAGGTCAGGGATCTGACTGAAGAACAAGGCCATGTACCAGGGGAATGAATTCAGAGGTAAATCCAAAAATACAGAAATAAGCCCAGAGGGAAAAAAAGATTCTAATATAGTTAGCAAAATCCCCAGACTCAGAGTTGGAGATCTGTTCTTCTCTAAGCTGGGTCAAAGTCAGAGATGGTGGAAAGCCCAAGAGAATCTTTGGGTAACTTTAGAGAATGATGGCAGCAGATAGAAGAGAATTGGTCATGAGAAAGTTGATAGCTTTCTGTCAAAAAAAGAGAGAGACTAGATGATCCCTAATTCCTTTTCTGCTTTTAAGATTCTTTTAGCTGGTTCTGTGGGTATAAGGTAGTTAAGGCAATTATTGAGCTCATAGATAAGGAAACCGAGAACGAGGAAGCAAAATTATTTGCTTCAGGTCACTCAGCTAAGGACTGGTCCCTAGTGTACTAGAACCAAGTTCTCCTAATTGTAGTGAGGCAGAAAGAGCACAAGATAATAGTACAGAAAAGAAAAGAAGAGAAAGGGAAGGGAAGGGAAGGGAAGGGAAGGGAAGGGAAGGGAAGGGAA